>BTHU01000008.1:72671244-72923744 GCA_036184795.1 Tokudaia tokunoshimensis | reverse complement strand
AGCCACCCTGAGCTTCAGACCGCTAGACTGATGACTCAGAAGTCGGGGACAGTTGGTAAGATCTGGAGAGGTTTAAGTTGTCACAGTGGGAAGACTGCAGGTCTATGACAAGTGTCCTCGAAAGCACAGGCCAGCCCCACAATCATGAACTTTTCTGGTCTAAATGTCATTATGCCAAGGCTGATAAACCCTTGATGGGAAAATTCTCGACAGTTTTGCAGAGATAAAATACAAACAGTGTATGAAGGCTAGCAGGACTTGTCCCTCAGGCGACTTGGTGGCCTCTGTGGTGCAGAAGCCAATTTCCCTTCTCCTTTGGGCAAACACACTCCACATCATGGAGTCACTCCTTCAAATCGGCTATGAAAAGGGGGAGGAAGAAGTCATTTCCTCGAAACCAGATCACTATCTCTCTTCAAAACCAGGAGGTTTGTAGAAAATGAGATTTTCCCATTTGGCTGTCAGGAAGATTATTCGAAGTCCACTGTAGTCAAAGCCAGTGTTAAATCTGAAAATTGACTTCTGCCCAGTGGCCTCAGTGTGCCTTCTTTCTATCTTCCACTCTCAGGTTTTTAAATGCTGCCCAAATATCCTCGAGGCGAGTTTTGGGGAAGGTGACAGTGAAGGGCTGGCCCAGCGGGCTGTTGAAGTTTGCAGTGGGGAACCCACTGGTCTGCAGGGTCAGGTAGGGACAGCAAACGGGAAGTGAGTTGAACTTGGAGCCATGGTTCAGAGCTCTAAGTGCAGGAGTCTAGTTTCCTTAAGTCCTGTGGTGCTGAGCAGGATTCACACTCAGACATCCTGACACCTGGCTTTTCCTTGGGTGCTAGGGATCTGAGCTCAGGTTCTCATGCCTGGACAGCAAGTACTGTACCCACCGAGCTAGCTCCCTGCGTCCCCTCTGCAGCTCTAACTCTGGGAGCAATGTTGAGTGAAGCACTTTGAAGCCTCAACGATGATGCTAACGATATAAACCCACTGGCTAATAGTAGAATCAAATTTGCATTTGCGGGGTGGGGTGGGGGTGGGGAAATCACCAGTAGATGACTCTTAAGACCCAGAGTAGGTGGATCTACAATGGCAGCCTTGAGCTTGGAGATCATTACCTGTTACTGGATGCAGAGTCTTTGACTACATGACTGAGATCAGTAACCCAGGTTCACTAGGCTCCCAGGAATGAAGGACAGGAAGAAGGTGGCTTCTCAGAGGTGTGGGAGCATAGTAACTACAGACTAGCCATGGAAATGATGGGGGCTTTCTCTTTCTGCTGTCTTAATACACAAAAGCCTCGGGGGGTGGGGGATAAGCACTGAGCCCCCTCCCTTCTGTTTATTTAATGTATGTGAATATATTATACAGTCACTATCTTCGAACACCCCAGAAGAAGGCATCAGATCCCATTACAGATGGTTGTGAGCCACCATGTGGTTGCTGGGAATTGAACTCAGGACTTCTGGAAGAGCAGTCAGTGCTCTTAACTGCTGAGCCATCTCTCCAGCTCTAAGAGCCTTCTTTTAAGGATAAGAAATTATTTTAAAAATTAATAGTTATATGTCTACCTCTTACATCAGATTCAATAAACAGCAGTGGGCTGTCCCTTAACATAGAATGCAAATTCTAGCCTTTTCCAGTGGAGTGACAGGTTTTGGAACAGATGGGAATCCATAGACTTGAATTTGAGCGTTATCTCAGATAATCTTAAAATGTCCCTTAGAAATGCCACGTAGAAAAATGTTCTGTCTCCTCAGTTATCTAAGAAATATATTCTAGGTGTGCACACACACACACACACACACACACACACACACACACACACTCAAATGGGGCACAGGGGTGGATTGAGAGGAAAATTTTCTAAAAAGTCACTGCTATAAAGACATGGCCCAAATTCATCCAAAAACAAGCAAGCTTGGGACCTTTGGAAGGTGTGTGTGTGTGTGTGTGTGTGTGTGTAGGTGTGCACACACATGTGTGCACCCACCCATGCTGTCCCAGAGTCACACCACCACCACCACCCCACACAGGCATCTGTAGAAGCAAATGTTAACAGGAATATCTTCCTCTATTGCTTCCTACCTGTTTTGTTTTGTTTTTTGAGACAGGGTTTTTCTCATGTAGCCCTGGCTGTCTTGGAACTATCTCTGTAGACCAGGTCAGACTCAAACTCACTGAGCTCTGCCTCCTCAGCCTCCGGAGTGCTGGGATTAAAGACACGCACCACCGCTGCCAGCACTACTATGGGTGGGTGGGTGGGAAGGAGGTTGGGGGGGAGTACATTCACATTTTTGAGATCTAGATACTTAGAGTTTTTCCTACATGTTGGAATCAACCTCACTTCCCTCTTCTCCCCAACCCCAGAAAGTAAACTCCAAACAGAAACCCCAGGGTCTGACCTGCTCTTGCTGTGTGGTCAGCTGTAGCTGTAGTGGGCTGATTGCCCCTACATTGGCATCTGCCTTAGGGTTCCATTGCTGGGAAGAGACACCATGACCAAAGTCACTCTTATAAAGACAAACATTTCATTGGGGCTGACTTACAGTGTCAGAGGTTTAGTTCATTATCATCATGGCGGGAAGCGCGGCAGCGTGCAGGCAGACACGATGCTGGAGGAGTCGAGAGTTCTATGTCTTTATCCACAGGCAGCAGAAGGAGACTATGTGCCACCCTGGGCAGATCTTGAGCATGGGACAAACCCCAAAGCCCACCCCCACAGTGACACACTTCCTCCAACAAGGTCACACCTCCTAATAATGCTACTCCCTATGGGCCAAGCATTCAAACCCATGAGTCTATGGGGGCCGCTCTTATTCAAACCCCCATACCTGAATATTTTACTTTGCTTTCTTTCCCCCAACAGCCTTTGTTGGTCTTGGTTCCCTGTAGGGGTGAACTTCAGCAGCCTGACGACGTTTGCTGCTAAAGCACATCCCGCCCCGCCTCCCCCCCCTTCACCGCCCAAGTTCAGGAGCCAGGAGAGTGCCCCAGGGATCTCACTCCCAGTGCTGTACACTTGGCAAGCACACCTGTAGTAACCTCTGCAAACCCAGGGGAGCCTGGGATGACTTAGGTGTAGCTTCAAGATGCAAGAGCAACCACATGTGACAGCAGATTACAAACTGTTAAGCACTGTGTCCAAATGTCAACCATTGTTCTGTGCAGTCACTTGCAAGGACACAAAACGGAGACAGGCATTAAGAGTTCCTGTGCTGGCTGGTGGCAGCAGTATATACATTTAATCCCGGCACTTGGGAGGCAGAGCCAGGCAGATCTCTGAGTCTACAGATCTCTGAAGCTAGCCTGGTCTACAGAGTGAGTTCCAGGACGGCCAGAGCTAAATAGAGAAAACCTGTCTCAAGAAAAATAAATATATAAATAAATGAATGAATTAAAAAAAAAAGTTCCTGTACTAGGCTGAGGATTGAGCTCAGCTGCTAGGGCCCTTGTCCAGTTGCTTTAGGTTGGTCTACAATATCACTGTGCTGTTTTGAGAACAAACATTCAGATTTCGGAGTCTAGCCTAAACCTCACCAGCTGCTGTGGCTGCTTGGTATACTCCGTAACAATTCCTCCCGCCTCTACTCCAATGGAGGTTGCTGGTTAAGTCAGTTTGCCTTTTCGGTCCCTGATTCCCCTGATTCCCCCTTGCCTAGAGGTGATGGGTTTCATTGCCTTTGTGGTGTGACTGTGAAGTTCCCCTTGCCACCTGTGGCAGAGGGTGACCAGGTCGGTGAGTGGCACTGCTGAGTTCTTCCATCTGCAGAGAGAACTGAGCCAGATCTCCCAGGAGCAGAAGGAACTCCTGGAGAAACTCCGGGACGAGGCGGAGCAGAAGGAGCAGCTGAGAAAGCAGAAGAACGAGATGGAGAGTGAGAGGCGGCACCTGGACAAGACCATTGAGAAGCTGCAGAAGGAGGTGAGAGGGCAGGAGCAGAGCAAAGGGTGGGCAGGCCCGCCGGAGGCCAGCGCTTTCTCCCGCAAAGGCTCAGGAAACCCATCCTTCCCCCAAGCTCAGAGGCACCTGGATGGTGCAGATACCCTGCAGCCATTCCTTGGGCTTAGCGAAAATTCCAGATGCAGAGAAACTTAGCTAAACCGTAAATACCAAAACCCTCAGGGCCCTGGGCACATGGTCTCTTGCTAACAATAGACAGAGCTGGCCTGGTGTGGACACACACTTAATCACACTTAATCAATGGTCCTTAAACTGGAGTTGAGGCCTCTGGGCTGAGTCTGCATATTCGCGCCTCTCTGACATAGCCAGGTGTGTGCCAAAGGCAGTTTCAGAACCCTGAAACTTCTGCCCCTCAGCTCACCTCTGCCCCAAGACACTCAGGGAAAGGCACACACTGATGCTGACGGGCTCCCTGTCTTCTAGAAGAGCACACAGGAGGTTGACGTTTTCTGATACCTACCCTGTGCCAGGCATTTTGCTAGTGACTTCTTTAGCTCTAATTGGGGATTGTCTTAACTCCTGGTGCTTGGCAGCGATGAGAGGAGATGCTTTCCATGTAGGAATGGTCTCTAGATGGAGCATGGAGGGTCCCCTCATACCTTGCCACTTCCTCTAGATGGCCGACATTGCTGAGGCCTCCCGAGCGTCCTCCTTGGAGCTGCAGAAGCAGCTGGGTGAGTATAAGGAGAAGAATCGCCGGGAGCTGGCAGAAATGCAGACACAACTGAAGGAGAAAAGCCTGGAGGTGGAAAGGGCCAGACTGGCAGCCTCAAGAATGCAGGATGAGGTAATGCCTTCGGGGAATCCTCCTTATCTCTTAGGAGAGGGTCCTTCAGCTGGCTTTGCAAGGCTTCTGTCAAGGGGGCTGGGGGGGGGGTTGCTTAGGGAAGCTTTGGGGCTTGTTTTGGTCTCTGTTCTCAGTGATTACATGCAGGTAGCATCCTAAGAGGCAAAACTCCCACGACACGCAAGTGAAACAGGAACAGCTTTAACTGGGCCACGCTCTGGTTCGGTCCAAAGTTTTCTGCTTGAAAAGTTGAATCACCTTTTATGGAGCAGAATACTATGTCCATCTGTGTCCAAACATGCCATTTACATCCGTGCCTTCTATTATCCTGAGATAATAATAAGATGGCAGGAAGTGACGGGGATCTTTTAACAACTTTTTTTTTTATAAAGATGATTAGGTTATTTTAACAACCATTTTGTTTGTTTATGTGCGTATGCATGTTTCCATGTGAGTGTGTCTGTGTGTACCCACATATGTGCTGGTGCCCATGGAGACCCAAAGAGGTTGTTGATCTTTTGGGGCAGGAGTTGCAGGCGTTTGTGGACTGCCTGATGTAGGGGCTGGGATCCAAACTCTGGTCCTCATGATTGAGAAGCAAATGCTCTTAGCTACTGAGCCATCTCTTTAGCCCCGACAATTATCTCTTGAATTCTATTGGGGCAGATAAGAATTTGATAGCCATTGAAAAATAAACTAAAAGATATCCTTAGGGACTGGGCATGTGACTTTGTCGTAGAGTGCTTGTCTAGACTTGGTTCAGTCTCCAAGTCTCAGGAGTTGACGAATGCTGAAATAATTAAAACATATTATTTTTGATATTTATTATTTATCATTGAGGGTGTGTGATATGTGTAAGTGAAGGTGCAAGTGAATGTGTGGGGCTCAGGGGACAGCTTTGTGGGGTTGGGTCTCTCCTCCCTTTCCGTGGGATCAAGCTGATATTGTCAGGCTTGTGCGGCAAGCACCTTACCTGCTGAGCCTGCTTGACTGCCCTAAGACACATTCTTGGTTTTATACTTAATAATAGAGCAAAGAAATGTAACAGTTGCATTGTTGACCTGGGAAGAGAAAAGTTAATGGGGATGTTGGGTGTTCGAGGCTGGGAAGCCCCGTGACTACCCATTTCTGCCTGCCTGTCTCTCTGTCTCTCTGTCTCTCTGTGTCTCTGTCTCTCTCTCTCTCGCCCCCCCCCCCCCGTCCCTCCCATGTCAGTTCTGCCCCATGCTCCCAAGTGCTAGGATCATAGGCGTGAGCCCCCACGCCTGGCTATGAGTCTAGCCTATGCCAACTGAATGACGGTGAGCAAGCTGTCAGCTTTCTCAGCATCGCCTTCTACAAAACAGTAGTAGCTTCATGACAAATAAGACGGTGAAATGGTACAGCGGAGGCTCTTAGGTCTGGACATTCGAGACACATTTCTTTCTTTCTCACCTCCACCCCCACCCCAGCCCCTGGTGGGAGGAGCCCACAGATTCCAGGAAAACAAGTTTTAAGAAAAACAAAAAAGAACCAAACTTTTAATTTCTTTGATGATCAAAGGAAGGTTTCCCCCTGAGTCAGTGCTGAACCCATCAAAGAACAATGGATATTTATTACAGATTTCCAGAACACTTCTGAAAGGTACCTGATAACGGGTCCCCTCTGCCTCGGGGTTGCATGATACAGGATTCCAAAAAAACAGAAACTGGCACGCTGACATCACAGCTCTCTTTGCTGTGAAAAGAATATTCTTTTCATTTTTAGAGCAGATGGGTAGAAGGGCTCAGACATTTGCCAGAACACATCACATACCTGGTCTGTTTTAACTTCAATAGGCCACAGTGTCACTGTGACCCTACACAGGGATCCACATAGCTATTTGTATAAACATTTTTGTGCTAGACACTTCAGTGGGGAAGGAGCCATGAAGATCCTCTACACAGATAAGGAAGCAGATGGCCGCAAAGATTCAGTAAGGCCAGGCAGCTGCCATTCTGCCTGTGCTGTGGGACACCCAGGTTCACATGAGGGTGGCCTTTGACCTTTAGGAAGTAAGGCTTAGAGTTTGTCTTTAGTTATTTACTAAATCCTGCTAACTACTTAAAGGGGTACAGATAGGTTAAAAAGTTATTTGCTTACTTGCATTTTTGTTAGCAGATAAATCAATTTATACGACAATTTATTACCGTATCAACAAATTATCTGCTACTTTACTAACAGGTTGATTAATTTATATGGCAGTGGGTCTCGTTATGACATCTCACATATGGATCTCCTGTCTCCTGATCCTGTTCACCTCACCACCCTCTCTGGTCTCCTCTCTCCTGCTGATTCCCTTTGCCTACCTGGCCCTACTACTTTCTCGTTCATGCAGGTCCCTGTCAGTTTAGGGTTTCTCTTAGGAACCTGGACAACTCAACTGAGCTACACCACTGAAGAAAAGATGTTGTTCTCTCCGTGAGCAACAATGAACTGATTATAAATCCTCAGGGCTGAGTGGGCCTCGTGAGACCCTCCCAGCTCTGTAATGGAAGGTTGATGGCTCAGTCTTGTGCAGGTTGGTTGGTCCCAGCTGCTTAGTGCAATGACAGTGCCATGCCTATGACAGTGCTCCAAAGCACTGCGCCTCTTCCCTGGTTCATCCATTTTTCTGTCTCTTCTGGGATGCTTCTGGGATGGGGTGAGAAATATCCCGTTTAGGACTGGCTGTCTTGCTTATTATTGCTGAGAACAAGTTACTCTTAGACACAGTTTGGGGAGTGTTCCTTACCTCAAATGCTCCAAAGTTTTGTCATTTTTAAAGGATTTATTTTATGTATATAATTATTTGGACTACATGTATATAGGTGTACCACATGTGAGCCTGGTGCCCAGAGATGCCAGAAGGAGGCATCAGATCTCCTGGAACTGGAGTTACAGATGGTTGTGAACTGCCCTGTGGGTACTGGGAGCCAAACTCGTGGTTTTAACTCCTGATCAGTCTCTCTTCAGCCCTGCATTTTGGGCTTTTGAACTGGGGATGCTCAGGCTGTGCTAACTGTTCTCCTCTCTGTCCTTACTGAGTGCTCTCAGGAGGGCACGTACTGGTGTTAGGAGATGGAACCCTACCCCCTGCTAAGTGGAGGTGGGGTGGTGGTGGTGGTGGTGGTGGTGGTGGTGGTGTTGGTGGAGGTGTTGGTGGTGGTGATGGTGGTGGTGATGGTGGTGTTAGTGGAGGTGGTGGTGGTATTGGTGGTGGTGGTGGAGGTGGTGGAGGAGGTGGTGGTGGAGGTGATGGTGGTGTTGGTGGAGGTGGTGGTGGTGGTGGTGATGGTGGTGGTGGTATGGTAGGTATTAGGAGAGGTGTACATGGTATTTCAGAGGATGCCAAGAGGAAGTTTGTGCTGTTTATTTGATTGGCATTCTTTGTGATCATTATTTCTGGGTATCATCTAATTCTCAGATAAAGCACATTCTAACATTTTCCCTATTGAGCCCAAGAGATTTAGTGTTTCTCTGCAGTGAGTGTATGAAATTCAGAGAGCACCCCATTCTGTTCTCTCTGTGGATGACTGTCCTGTGCTGTCTCTCAGTTTCACTCACCATTGATGCCCAAACCAGACCAGGGCCTGTGTCTAGAAGTCATCTTCTCCCAAGTGGGGCTGTGCTAGAAATGGCCGGGTTCTTCATGGTACTGGAAGTGGTTATCTTCATCTCCAACAGAATACAGTGCTGGAGTCCTCCCTCCTGGGCTCTTCCTACACTAGACTGATCTTCAGAGTTTCCCCAGCTTTTCTGTGGACTCCCTCAAGGAATAAACCTCTGAAACTTCTGTGATGTTCCATTGTTAGCTCTGTACCTAGTCCAGGAGGGTTTGACATTGGCAACCAAAGAGTCAGGGTTGAGCCTCACTGAATCAGCTCTCGGGGTTGACTTTGGTTGTACATTCTTCAAAACTATTAGATGCGCGCCACCTTGTGGATTAAAAAAGCACTGTAGTTATGGGTGATAATTTTCCTCTATTCAGCAACAGCTGTTACCAAGTGAGTATGATCTTTGTTCTTGGATTTTGTGCCTGCTGGTTGCTTAAAGACCATTAATTTAGTTTTTATTTTAAATCTTTAAACCTCTCTTGAGACAGTGCTGATACTTAGCTACTTAAGTGACTTTTAAGTGGTTTTGACCACTGCCCACCTAATGACACATCCATCCATCCAAATATGTTATATATAATACAGAAAAATCACAAGTACTTATTCATACTTTGTGTGTGCACGTGCGTGCGTGTGTGTGTGTGTGTGTTCGTTCATGTGTGTTCTATGTAGTTAAAATACTAGTCCACACCTAATCAGTTGACTTTATAACTTAACAGTGTACTGCTTACAAAGGAAAAACACTCTTATTTTATAACACAGAAAACTGAAGTCTAGAGAGAGGTGGGATTTGTTCCTCTTTGCCTTGGGGGTGGGCCTGTGCACTCTATCTTCTGGCCTCCTTGAGCGAGGCATGCACATGATATGCAATCTGTATGCAGGCAGACATGTGTTCTGTATCATTGCTGGAGCTATCCGCTATCAGTTCAATTCCTTGCCAGCCCCATTGCCCAAGGGAACTCCCCACACACACTCTCCTTCCAGTTGCACCTCAAGGAGGAAGAGTTGCGGGACTACCAGCGAGCTGAGGAGGAAGCACTCACCAAAAGGCAGCTTCTGGAACAGTCATTGAAGGACCTGGAATACGAACTGGAGGCCAAAAGTCACCTCAAAGATGACCGCAGCCGACTCATCAAGCAGATGGAGGTGTGTGGGTCCACAGGCTGGAGCCAGTCTGTGGGGAACACGTCTGGGCTACCAGGGGAATACAGGAAGTCTTGGGCTTTTACTCTTTCTAGTGTGGTGTTATAAAGATCCTTTCTTTGCCTGGGGGTGAGGGAGGGTACATCTTACCATGTTGTAGTGAAGTTAAGCTGGAAAGAATTGATCTGTGATTTAGTCTAACGGCTTTATTGCTTTGAAGAGGATATAAGTTGTTCCCCAAAGAAATTAGCTGATGGTGCTGTGTCCCTTCAGTAATGATTCTCCTACAAAGGCTGCAAGACTGCTGACTGTCCGGGCAGGGTCCACACTGTACCATAGACCCCAAACCACCCTGTATGTCGGACCACTGACCAAACCACATAGTCCAGTCTTAGTCCAGGCCCATCCTCCTAAGTGTGTATGTATCTGCCATAGCTATCAGCAAACTTCGGTCCAATTCATTGCCATTTCCCAGTCCCAAGATAGTCTGTCTGCAACTGCCCAAAGCAGTTACCAGCTGGGGGTGAGCATTCACTAGCCTAATACCCAGCACTTGAGAAAAACCCACACAAATAAAATACCAGAAACTCCGAGATGACAGGAGAACCTGAATTGCTAAAAAGGAGTAATTTTCGAGAGTGGAATTGACCCTAAACCAGAAACGTGTGTGTTCTGCTCTCCAGTGGAATTTAGAGAGTAACAGAGAGACTGAGAAAAGCTCAGACTCTGGGGGAGGCATTAGCATTGTCAGGATTTTGATAAAAGACAGGCCTGGCGCCCAAGGCCAGCAAAGATGGCTTAAACTCAAAATCAATGAATTCCTCATTCAGCTTTGTAAATAAGCAGAAATAGCTTTTTAAAACCTCCAGGGTGCTTCGCAGTTTGTATCTAGGAGTGAAGTTTGAACCGGTGGAGATTTTATTAGATGGGCCTCTCTCAGACCAGAGAAAACCTGATGGCAGTTTTATTGCTTTGTTCATGGGGTTGCCATATTTTTCTAACTTCTCATCTCTTTAGGGAGTCATTTTTGGATAAGCTAAGGTCAACCTAGTTAACTAGAAACGGATCATTCTAGGGCTTAGACAACCTGTTTAAGGGCAACTGGATGGGCTAGGGAGACGGCTCATTTGATAAAATATATGCTATATGAGCATGAGGCCCTCTGTTCAGATCCCTAACACATGTGCAAAATGCAAGTCATGGCAATGGGCATCTACAATCCCAATGCCAGAGAGGTGGAGATAGAGGGATCCCTGAGGCTGGCCAGGTAGTTGCTAGATGGAGAGCGAGTGAGGAAGACATGAGATACTGACATGAGATACACACACACACACACACACACACACACACCTACCTCAAGTGGAAACCAATCAAGTAGTGAACAAAAGACCCTTGGTATGATAGACCCTGGCTTAGACCTCCTCAGAATTGTCTGGACAGTATGGATTGGGAGCAGGTAAAAGAGACTAAGAAGTAATTTTGGGCCCTGGAGATGGCTCAGTGTTAAGAGCACACACTACTCTTACAGAGGACCCAAGTCCAGTTCCACCCTGTGGGCAGCTCAGTTTCCTGCAACTCCAACTCCAGAAAATCCAATGAGCGCCCTCTTCTGGCCTCTGCTGGCACCTGCACTCACAGGCACATTCCCTCACACAGATGCCTAACTAAAAAAAAAAAGAAGTGGATCTTTAAAGATAAGTGATTTGAGCTGAAATCAGATTGTCAGATTATCTCCTTTAAATCCAGAATAACAAGGTATTTCCTTTGAGTAACTTAAGGTCTTGAAGCAGGAGTGCAGCCAAACACCACTGAAGGTGTTTCTCTACGTGTTCTTCAGTTCCAGCCTCTGGGGGTCCTGCCATCATGTGAGGCACCAGAGAGGAGTTGCTCTAAGAGGTGTCAGGGCCATATTGTAATGACTTGTGCCTTTTCCATTCCTTCACTAAAACAGCTAATTCTCAGGTCTCAGGAGCTCTCCACAGAACATTTTCTATAAATTCAGCTGCAGGTGGTTGAAGTTCTGTAGATAATTTGCAATTTCTGAGTATTCTAGATATATAGGCAATTGGAAACAGCAGCTGGCCATGTCCTGAGTTAGTTTCTGGGAATTTCTGCTCCTAAGGAAGAGCTTTTGGGTTTCTTTATAGGTTTTTGTTGCTGTTGTTGCTTGTTTGATTTTTTTTAAGATTTATTTATTTATTGATTGATTGATTATATATACAGCATTCTGCCTGCATATATGTCTGCAGGCCAGAAGAGGGCACCAGATCTCATTACAGAAGGTTACAAGCTACCACATAGTTGTTGGGAATTAAACTCAGGACCTCTGGAAGAACGGTACTCTTAACCTCTGAGCCATCTCTTCAGCCCTCTTTATAGGTTTTTAATTTTATTTATTATTGTGTGTATGTGCATGAGTGTGGAGGACAGAAGACACTTTGTAGAGTCAGTTCTTTCCATTTTCACGTGGAGTCTGGACTCTAGCCTCCGTCTTCACAATAAGTGCTTTTACCTGGTCAGCCATCTCAGTGGTCCTCCCAGGAGGCTTAGATCATCACTTAATATGGCCATTCATCCATAGATAGTTCGTCGGTCATGTGAGTTTCAAGAGCTTCATTTCTTGTTTACAGAGACACCTATGGTTTTTAGTTCATACTTACACACAAGCACTGCCTTTGAAAAGTCAAAAATCTTGGTTTTTAAAAAGTATCTGTCAGGGCTAGAGAGATGGCTCAGTGGTTAAGAGTGAAGGGCTGCTCTTCCAGAACCCATATGGTAGTGTATAATCCCACCCTCTTCTGACTTTCACAGGCACTGCACACATGTGGTGCACAGACATGCATGTAGACCAAACACCTGTATGCATAACATAAAACAGAATGAAAACATTGTTTTAGAAATATATATTTCAAAAAGCATCCATGTCCAAGTTTACCCAGACCTATGAAAAATTTACTGGAGACAGAAGGAACACAGGTTCAAGTCCCCCAGCACTCTGAGTGGGGGGAAGCCTCTTTCTCTCATTCATAAAACTGCTTTGAAATGCTTTTCTCTTAACTTCCAGTGATATTTAATAGATTCCAGAAGGACAGACTGTCATTACTCTGTGATGGTGAATTTACCAGAACTGGCCAACATGGTCCTGTGCAATCCAGTGTGGGTTTGGGAGTGCCCACTGTAAGGTCACGGGTACTGTAGAGAAGAGGCAGGTTAGAAGCGTGTGCCTGCACTCACAGGAGTGAGCCTCTCAAGCATGAAGTATTTGTAGGAATGTCCAGGATGACTTCCCACATTATATGTTGACTTTAGTAGGGGCCAGGGGCCGGTTTAAGACACATACTAATATATCCTTAATGGGTTTGTTTTGTTCATCGGGGGCTTAGGGTAACACTTTTCTCCTTTTGTATATTTTCTGCATGCCCAATTATATCACAAAAGTGACAAAACACATGTTTTTAAAATACCTGCTCTGGACAGTATAAGAAATGATATGTGTAAAGGTTGGGGGCGTCTGCCGCTCAGCTGATGGAACACTTGACTAGCAAGCTCTGGGTTCAATCTCAAGCACTGGATATACTGGCTTGTGTATGCCAGCATGGGAGGTGGATGCAGGAAGATCAGAGGTTCAAGGCGATCCCGGACTACATAGCAAGTTTGAAACTGCCCTGAGATACATGAGAGCCTGTAAGAAGAAGGAGCGAGGAAAAGAGATAGATGCCTTATGTTCCCAAGCCCTGATAATACTCGACTCTCATTTGCTCTTGGGGTTTCTGTCCATGGGCACCCCATGCTCCTAACACAGATCGGTCTAACTAAAGTAACCTGTTTGTGTTTTCCTTTCTCAGGACAAGGTGTCCCAGTTGGAGATTGAGTTGGAAGAAGAGAGAACCAACGCTGACTTGCTGTCTGAGAGGATCACTTGGAGCAGGGAACAGGTACGAGGGAGGTGTTGAAGGGTGAATGCATGGTACTGTGGGGACAGGATGCATGAGAGGCTCTGTTAGAGCAAGGGTCTTGCCTTCCAGAGCACAAGGAGAGATTCTGTAGTCGTTGCCATTATAAGCCACTGGGAGGGAAGGGATTAGTAACATGAGGGGAATTTCCTAGAGTGGAGGCAGGAAGTGATCTATTAGCTGAAGTAGGCCAAGAGCTTAGCATTGTCTTTTCAACTCAGGGTGACTAGGCTGGAGGTTTGGGGCTGAAGGGCTGTCATCGCTGGGCTGGCGGTCCCTGCTCAGAGCTGAAGATGAAAGTCACTGGCTCCTTTGCCAGCCCCACTTCTGATGTGCACAGGTTTCCTCCGGAAGCGAGTGCAGGGACTTTGAGCCAGGCTACTGGGCTCCAGCTCTGTGTTGGTTCCCAAGCTGTGCTCATGGCAGGGTGGCATTCAGAAGCCCAAGCAGCAGAGGTTTCAAGAGGGATTTTCCCGAACACCAGGACATAGATGGATACATAACCTTGACACTGACTCTCCAAAGTTCTTACCGTGTTTTCTGAGTTCTCTTACTGGACTCAGAGCTGTTTTGTTAGGAGTTCCTGCCAGGTTGGCTAAGCAGCTGTGTTACCCCAGGGCATTCCAAGGCCTGCTAAGCATACATAATGAAAGAAATGCCCGTGGATTTGCTTTGTCCATGTTCCCTGTGGTATAAGCCCAGTGGGAGGACTGATAAGAACTGTCACCTTATTAATGTTCCAGGCAGTTAAAACTAGTTTCCAGTTTCATCATGTATACACAAAAGGAAACACAAGCATGCTAAACCGGAACACAGTCCCTCCACTGGTTCAGCCACTGGCCCAGACCATGAGGTATCTGGACCCAGAGTGCCTTTGGCCTTTTCCACTCACTGAGCGTTCGAGTCATGGGATGCGACTGCTCGCCTCAGTGGTCCATGTTGAAAATTTTCCACTGAGCCAAGAACTTGAGGTTCATGCTAGAGGGAGATAAAGACCTTGGCCTGGGGCTGCTGTGAAGGGCACTCCATGGTCAGTCCCAGGCTGCTCCCCGGCTGCCTCTTGTGGATCTCAGATTATTGAGTCTGGAGATGTAGCTCAGTTTGTGGAGTCCTTGCCCATCATGCACAAAGTCCTGGGTTCAATCCCTGGCACTGCTCAAACTGGCATGGTAATGCATGGCTGTGATCCTAAGAAGTGAAGGCAGGAGAATCAGAAATTCAAGGTCATCCATCCTTGGCTACATATTGAGTTCTAGGACAGCCTGGGCTACATGAGAGCCTTTCCCACAAATAAACAAAAGCTATTTATGTAGAAGGGTCTGAAGGCTTCCCCTCTCCCAACCTGCCATTACAAGCTCTATTGTCCGGTTCCATTGTCTTCTTGTCATTTCTGGGAGGTGGAGAAAGTAAGGTACACGCTTGCTGTAAATGGAGAAATTGAAAATCGAGTTCAAATTGATGTAGAAACTGATGAGAAACAAAACCAAAGCTCCAAGATAGACTGCTTCTCCTTCCTTCCTTCCTTCCTTCTTTCCATGGTTTTTGGTGATAGGTCTTGTTTTGAAGGCCAGGCTAGGCTCTACCTCTCTGTCCTCCTGCTTTAGCCTCTGAGTGCTGGGGTTACAGGTGTGTGCCACGATGAGGTCTCTGACCTCTTCTGGCCCTTGATGTCTCCTGATTAGAGAGGGGCATTTGAGAGGAATGTCCTGCTTCACCAACAATCCTTTATCTCAAAGTCTGGCTTTCTGCCTTTAAAATTAAAGGGCTTGTAGAGAGGGCTTTGGGTACAGATAGACAGGCCCTGGCCAGTAGGGGCTCTCCAGGGCTGTGCACCTGTGGCTGCCGGTCACATCACAGCAAGAAGAGGGACTCTTAAAAGCAGAGCCCCTTTCTCCTCTCATCAGTTCTGACCTTCTGATACCCTGGAGACTAAAGGACAGAAAGTGGCACCGGTTACCTTGAATCCTATGAATGGCGTTAACCACGGATTCCCAGCAAACTGCAGCAAGACACTGAAAAGAGAAAGCAGGGGAAAAGAATTAAACAAAAAACCAAAACCAAAAACAAAAACAAAAAAAAAAAAACCCAAAACAAAAACAAAACAAAAAAACCCCTCATTTTCTTTTAAAACTTAAAGATTTCTGTTTTCTATTTAAAACTGAGTATTTCTAAGTTCTGAATCCTTGCTTCCTCCCAGTATATCCAGTCTTTCCCCTGGTCCCAGCGTTAGGTCTTAGGTAAACCGGCTAGATAAAAGGGTTCTGGCAATCTTAGCCAAAGGATAGCCCTCTGACAGGACCTTGGGTCTGGCAAGGACATCAGAGGTTAAATCTGCAGAATTGTGTAATGGATGAAAGGCTTGAGACCCAGCACCACAAAGGACTAGGCAGAGTGGCGAGGCAGGGCGCTCTAGAGGCAGGGGGCTCTAGAGGCAGGGGGCTCTAGAGGCAGGCTTAGGCTTCCTCGCCCCAAAGACGGTGTTTTAGCTACCAGAGCCTGGCAAATATAGCAAATATGACTGGCTTTGGGTCTGTTTAAATCCAGGGAAAGCCTTTTTACCTTTCTTTCTCCAAAAACTTTGTTTCCCTGCCAAGGCCTGAAGGATAGACCTATAAACCTTGCTACTCGGAGGCTGAGGCAGGAGGATTGTAATTCCAAGGCCTCCCTGTGCTACAGAGAGATGGAGATACCGCCCAATGGTACTAACTTTCCTAGCATGCCAGAGGCCCCAGATTCAATTGCCAATGCCAGGAAAACAAACTAAACATTTCCGTCCATTACTACTGCCAAGCACACTGAGGATTTTCAAGTGCTGGCTCCTTACATGCTATGTTGTCTATTTTTGGGTCTTAGAAGGTAGAGTCACGGCCTACAGCGGCGTAGCTTGTAAGAGGTAGAGTCGCATTATGACCCTACGCATGCATCATATTCTAAAGATCTTCAAGTTAAGAATAATGTTATACCGGCGCATGCTTTTAATCCCAGCACTTGGGAGGCAGAGGCAGGCGGATTTCTGAGTTCGAGGCCAGCCTGGTCTATAGCATGAGTCCCAGGACAGCCAGGGCTATACAGAGAAACCCTGTCTCAAAAAACGTGATTTCTTAGCATGTGCAAAGCCCTGAATTCATTCTCCAGCACCTCATAATATGGATATAGTGGTATACACTTGTCCTCCCTGCATGGATGAGAGGACAAAGGCAAGAAGGCATCCTTGGTTATTAATAATTAGTAATAGTAATAATTAATAGTTATTATTAGCACTTAAAATACACATGGCTGCATTTACCTTTGCCTCTTCTGACTCTCAGTATGTGCAAAGGAGTCAAGCAGGAAGAGGTCTAGCCTGAGTTTTAAGCGTGCTGGGTAGGCTGTTATCCTGGCTCAGTGGGCATCACTGGGCACATCACTGCTGGTAGGTGAATGCACACAGCAGGGCTGGGCTGACCCACAGGCAGTCCCTCAGCCTTGAGAGCCAGGGTGATACGGTGATACAGCACCCAGACAGCTGGCAGCTGGCAGGGGGCAAATACCAACTTCAAACTTTGGGAAGCCTCACTGGCTTCTCAGGGATGAGCAAGCCTGCCTTGTTGCCTTGGAAACTGCCAGACAAATCCCAGGGGGTAAAGCTTGAGACATGAACAGTTACTTTCAGAAACTGCTCCTTTGTGGCTGGCTCACACCTGCTCCTCAGTACCTGGGGACATAGGAACCAGTAAATGAGACTCCAAATAACCCCCTTTCAGGAGGAAAGTGACAGATCAAAGTGGGGTTTCCTCTTTTACTTAAAGTGACTCCAGGCTCAGAAGTGCCTCTTAGTGTAGCAGCTACTCAAAAGCCCACTGTGTAAGTTGGCTGGTTATAATTCTTAGGATGCCCAGGAGTGATGGCCTGCCAACCTCATCACAGCCTATTGATAAACCCGGGCCAGGAGGCTATTATTATTAGCAACCATAAATATCTCTGATTGTTCATTAACCCCAAAGGCTGCAGCTTCTAAACCTGAGAGCTAGCTTGAGTCACTTATCCTACAGGCTGCTAGAATCGGATCTGCTGCTTCTTATCAATACCGTCCATGTAAGTTAGCATCCAGCCATGCTCCCGTCAGTTTTAATTTGACTGTAGAGCTTTGATTCAGACTGTTTAATCGAGTTGAAGGGTAAACATCATGTAAACCACTGAGCTCACACGAAGTATTCCTCCAGCCTCACTTCTTTGGGTCCAAATAAGGATCAGAACGTGAGATCTGGGTACTGAGCTGAGCCTCAGAAGCAAGGACTCCTGATGCCTGGATTTGTGGAAATCATTCTTCTTTGGGACCTCAAGTATAACACCATGTAGGATTCCTTGAGGCTCCACAAGGCAGATTTATTTTAGAGCATAATGTCAGGCTGGTTTTTTAGAAGCATGGAGGGGAAGCTATTGTGTTTTCCAAAAGACTCAGTCACTGTCACTGTTGGGTTTTTAGGGCTGCCTTTTATTCCTTCCTATTCTCCTGATTTATTTTACACTTCCACTTTAAGAGGCCTCTTTTGAGGGGATGTGGTGGGGTATAAAACGTTACTATTTTGTTGTTGTTTTCTGTTTTCCCAGAGCTCTCCAGGGAGGGCTTGAACCTGAAGAGCCCCTCTTGCTTACAGTTCTGACACAGGGGAGGTCTGTTTTCTGGTAGAGGCTGTAAGCTGCATGGTCTAAGCTCACAGCTGGGACCCTGCACTGTGAAGGTGGCAGTCCTCCACGCCCCAGGGCCCTTTGCACTTAACCCTCCTGTAGGCTTTGCCTTTGGAGCTCTACAGAATTCCCCACTAACACTCTGCTTCCTGTAGGGTTTTTCCATACATGGAGCCTCAAACCTCCTGCATCTGTCGTTCTGCTATGAGACAATGCCTGGAGCACGGGGAGGACTGAGGACTTTTTGTCAGAAGCCCTGGGGTAAAATCCCCAAGCTACTTCCATTCAGATCTGATCTAGGCACTATTCTGACCCTCCCATCAGAAAAACGGTGATAGCGCCTGTGTGGGGGTTTCCAGAAGGGTTAACAGGCTCAGACACAGTACACGGCTGGAGCAGGGCTGTTCCTGTTACTCATCTGGTCCCCTACTCTCTGCTGGGAGAGGCTATCTGCTTTGTGTGCATTTTAATACTTCTGTCGTCCATTTGATTTCTCTACTAGCATTGGGTCTTCTGCATCCCTTCACTTTGGGGGACTAATTTTTCTTCTCTGTAGGATAGGGCAGGGTCCTCTGGCTTCCTCGGAAGTCTCCTTGAACAACAGCATCCTATAGGATAGGGCGGTAACTGAAACATCCTGTTCCAGGCACCTGAAAGGGCCCTTGCTCAGGTACAAATGAACCTGCAGGCCCTGTTCTATGAACAAGGTCCTACAGGGGAGGAGAAACTGGGCTGGGCTTCCCACCATGGAAGGTGTGCACAATGTCCCTCAAGTGCAGGTCTGTGCCCCAAGCATATGGCTTCCCCCAGGAGGCCTGACAGGCTGTGAGCCTGCATTCATTACCAAGCAGTCACAGGAGGAAGTCTACCGCCCTTTCAGCAGCATGTGATTCTCGAGGGCTCTGGGGCGAGTAGAAGGAAGTAGCTTGTGGAGTGTCTCATGCTCTCTGCTTGTCCCTTACATCGTTGGCATTTTTCCTTGCTCTGTACAATGATGGCCTAAGGGAACTAGTCTTGGCCATTTTGGTTTTGTGCCTTAATATTTGAATACCCTTATAGAGTACACCGTCATCACTTAACACATGTGTACAGTGTGTAGTGTTCTAGTTAAGGAAATAAATATTTCCATCTTTTCAACAACTAAGGATTTTTAGGTAAGGCTATTCTTTGAGAATTTCATAATGTATACAATGTGTTTCACCCTCGCAACAACTCCTAACTTCATAGTTTCCCTGTTTAATTTTTTTTCTGAGAAAATTTCATATAGTATATTTTGATCAAATTCTTTCCCCTCCCTCAACCCTTCCCACATCCCTGACCCACCCAACTTAATATTCTCTCATGTAAAAGGGAAAACAGAACAAAACACAGAGTCTGTTTCTGTTGGCCAACTGTTCCTGGGCACTGGGCCTTCTCTGGTGTATGGTCAACATACCAGTTATCAGCTTTAAGTGCCAAAAGCTCCTTAGCTAGGGCCAGCATTTCATGCCCTCTTCCCCTCCTGCACACGGATTCTTATCTGAGCTTGTGTAGACCTTGTATACAGTGTCACAGTCTCTGAGCTCCTATGTGTATCTGCCCTGTGTTGTGTCTGGAAGACACGATTTCCTTGAAGTCATCCACCACCTCTGGTTCTGACAATCTTTCTACCGTCCTCATCCACGTAGATCCCTGGGCCTTGAGGGGAGGGTGTGACTCGTCTCATTTAGGGCTGAGCACTCCCAAGTCTCTTACTCTGTGCATCCACCAGTTTCTGTATTAAGTGCCATCTACTGCAAGCAGCAGCCTCCCCACCCACCCCCTTATCAATAACCTACCAAGTCCACTCAGTGCTGCTTGTGTGCGTGAGTGTACAGCCGTCCACTGGTGTGAGGTTAACCTACCAGGACTAAAGCCCTAAACAAACCGATGTTCCCTCCCTGGCAGCCATTGCCTTTTAGTAGCTCCTCAGCTAGGGGTGGGAATTAGCATGTGTTGAGAGCTTCGTATTCACCTAGTCATTTTAAAACCGAGTTTTAATTTTTTGGTTCCTCCCCATCCCCACCCGCAGTCTCTCTCTAGGGTCTTTCTGTGTAGCCCTGGCTGTCCTGAAACTCACTCTGTAGACCAAGCTGGACTTGAACTCACAGAGATCTGCCTGCCTCTGCCTCCCAAGTGCTGGGATTAAAGACGTGCGCCACCACTGCCTGGCTGACTTTTTAGTTTTTTTATTTTATCTTTGAGATGCTCTTACCATAGAGCTCAAGCTGGCCTTGAACTCAAATCAGTCCTCCTGCCTCAGCCTTCCAGGTGTGAGATTACATGTGTGAGTGCAGAGTCATGTTTTACCTGATGGCCTTGCTGTGCTGACGGAGAACCGGAAGAAGTTACTGCATTTTTGTGGTTTTGATGTTCCTCATCGAGCTTTCTGTCCCCTTCTCCTCCCCAGATTCTGACCTCTTTTCCGTTCAGTTCTACAGACTCCTTAGTCTCCACAGGAGTGCTAACAGTGTTTGTCTTTCTAGGACTGGCTTATTTCAGTTCGTAAAATGATCTTTGCGTCCTCCATTACAAAGGAATACTGAATCTTATCAAATGTTTTGTCTCCATCTATAGAAACGATCTTATAGTCTTTGTCCACTAGTTTGTCCTGCCAGACTGATTAAAGTCTTTGTCCACTAGTCTATCAATGGGTGTGCCCTGTCATGTTGATCATAGGGTCTGTGGCTAATCATACTGTCTGTGTGTCCTGTCATGTTGAGCATATGGTCTGTCTGTCATTCTGTGTGTGCCTCCTAGTGTTCTGCACATGTTACAATGTCTTGCTTCCTTTGCATACATCTCACTTGCTCATGGTATATGACCCTTGTGATGTGCCATTGAATTCAGTTTACTAATACTCAGTGGAGAATTTTTGCCTCCTTATTTTTTAGGTTATTAGGGCTTTTTTTTTTTAGAGGTTATATATTTGTCTGGTTTTGGTACAGGAGTGATGCTGCCCTCATGGAGAGTTTATGTTGTAGAATATAGTAACGAAGTCCTAAGTCCCGGGATAGTTTAGACGGGGGATTGTTTCTTTATAGCTTTGAGCTGTTTCCCGGGCTTTGTTCAGTCCTATCCTTCATTATTGGTTTAGATTCTCCATTTCTTCTTCAGTTTTTACATGTATAAGAATTCTAGGGTTTTCTGTAGATTTTCCAATGTTCCAGTATGTTATTCATAATGAGTTATGATCTTTTGTATCTATGTGTTGTTTCTTTTGACATACCTGATTTATTTGAATCTTAGCTCTTTTTCTCAGTTAAGGCTTGTCATTTTTTGTCTGATTTTTTTTTAAAGACTTATTTTATGTGTATGAGTGCTTTTTGCCTGCATGTTTGTATGTGCATCATGAGCATGCAGTGCCCACAGAAGCCAAAAGAGGGCATCAGACTACCTGGCACTGCAATTAACAGGCAGTTGTGAGCTGCTGGGAACTGAACCCAAACCCTCCCTCCACAAGAGTAGCAGATCCTCGTAACTGCTGAGCCATCTCTCCAGTCTTGTGGGTTTGTAACTTTGTGTGTGTGTGTGTGTGTGTGTGTGTGTGTGTGTGTGTGTGTGTGCGCACATACTTGCATTTTATTCATTGCGGTGCTCCCAGCATGCATGTGGAAGTGAGTCAGGTCACTCCTTCCATCACATGGGTCCAGACATTGAATTTGTCAGGATCTATGGCAATCACCTTTACCTGCTGAGCCACCTCACAAGCCAGGTCTGTCAATTTTGTTTCTGACCTTATTTTCCTCTTAATTTAGGGGTTGTTGCTGCTTTTCTGTCCTTGAGAAAATCATTACGTAGAGATCCAGTTTATTTAAAGATGTTATTTGTGTGTGCAGGTGCCCACAGAGGCTACTGGACTGGAGTGGCAAGGGTTATAAGCCACCTGGCATGTCTGCTCCAGAGTCTTAACTACTGAGCCATCTCTCCAGCCCTACTGTTTGTTTGGTTTTTCAGACAGGGTATTATGTAGCCCAGGCTGACCGTGCTGGACTGACCTGGGCCACCCTCCCAAACCCCCAGCTTAAAATTTTATTTGTTTTATGTATATGAGTGCTCTGTTGCATGTATACCTGCATACCAGAAGAGGGCATTAGATCCCTTTATAGATGGTCATGAGCCACCATGTGGGTGCTGGGACTTGAACTCAGGACCTCTGGAAGAGCAGTCAGTGCTCTTAACCTCTGAGCCATCTCTCTAGCCCCTCCTTTATAAAACTTTTAAACATTTCCTTTTCCAATTTGTTTTTTGTTACCATGGACCATTTAGTAATATATTGTTTAATTTCTTTGTGTTTGTATACTTTCCATTCCCTTTCTTCACTTGTAATTGTATCTTATTATCATCTTTTAGCTTAGGGATCTATTGCTATAAAAAGACACCAATGACCTTGCAACTCTTAATAAAGGAAAACATTTAACTGGGGCTGGCTTACAGTTCAGAGCTTTAGTCTGTGATCATCATGGCTGGAAGCATGGTAGCACACAGGCAGACATGGTGCTGGAGAGGTAACTGAGAGTGTCACTTGGCCTGGCTTGGGCTTATGAAATCTCAAAGCCTACCCCCCAGTGACACACTTCCTCTAATAAGGTCATATAGTCCACTTCCTATGAGCCTATATGGACCATTTTCATTCAAACCACCACATTATCTAAGAAGACACATGATATGATTTCACAGTTTTCAGTCTCTTGAGACCTGATATGTGGGCTAATGTGTATTACCTTAGAGCAGTGATTCTCAACCTGTGGTTTGAGACCCCTTTGGGGTTGTGTATCAGGTATTACAATCCTTTTTTTTTCCCTTTTGGTTTTTCAGGATAGGGTTTCTCTGAGTAACCCTAACCTGGAATTTGCTCTATAGACTAGGCTGACCTCAAACTCAGAGATCCACCTGTCTCTGGCTCCCCAGTATTATGAGTAGCAAAATTACTGTTAAAAAGTAGCAACAAAATAATTTTATGGTTGGCAGTCACTACAACATGAGGAACTGTATTAAAGGGTCTCAGCATTAGGAAGGTTGAGAACTACTGCCCTAGAGGATGTCCCACATGGTGATACAGATGTGTATTCTGTGGCTGCTGGTGAGATGCTCAGTAAGTATCCATTGGGTTCCTTCTCTTGTAGAACAGCTGGACTCAGATGGTTTTTGATTTCTTTTTTAACCTGGATGATCTATTCTTTGAATTTCCACTACTTTTGCTTGAGAGATCTCTTTAGATGTAATGATATTTGAATATACATGTCGGGTGCATATATATTCACATTGGTTAAATCTTGCTGAACTGAGCCTTTATTAATGTTTCATTTAAACTCTGCTTCATCTCCCTCTCCCTCTCCCTCCTCCTCCCCCTCTCCCTCTCCTGCCTGGATTTCCCTGTGTAACAAGCCCTGGCTGTCCTGGATTGTTTTATAGACCCACCTGCTTCTGCCTCCTGTGTGCTGGGATTGAAGTTGTACACCATCATGCCCAGCTCTTTTTCATTTATTAAGCATATAAACTAATGGATATCATGACATTTCACACATGTATATAATATGCTTTGATCATTTTCAGTCCCCTATCATATCCTGCCCCAACTCCTTCCTCTTCCTTCAAACCCTCCTCCTGCTTTCATGTTTTATTTCTATATTTCTTTAATTATTAAGTGTGTATATACATGAGTCGATTTAATGTTGGATGCATGTGCATGTTTTTAGGGCTGGCTATTGGTTTCTCCATGTTTCTTAATAACATGATCATCTTTTCTCAGCTCTCCACTGTTATTCACTATGTCTCTACCAGTGAAGTCAGTTTCTTGTAGGAAGTGTTAAGTTGGGACTTTATTTCTCTTTCCATTTGGTAATCTGTCTTGTTTATTTTTCCTTTTCTTTTTTTTTTTAATTTTTATTTTCTTCTAATTTGTCTTTTGATTGATAAATTTATCATATTGAGGTTGTTAGCAATAAATAATGTTCTCATTTGTCAACTACATTCTTGTTTTATATGTATTTCTTTTTTCCTATCCCTTTTATTTTTGTGATTATTTTCCCCACCTGTATGAGTTAGATTCCCTTTCTCTTTTGCATATCTGTTCTCCTACTGGGTTTTATAGATGTGTGTTTTCAGGATGGTAGTTTCCATCTTTTCATTTCTAGTGTCTTTCTTGTAGGACTTAACTGGTACTGCTTATCTGGGAAACACTTTATTTTTCTTTCACTTATTAAGACTAACTGTGGGTATAGTATTAGGTGTCTAAGTGTTATTTTTTTTTTTTGGTTTTTGAATATAGTGTCCACCCTGTAAGGCTTTTGTTGAGAACTCTGCTTAAGTTTAGTGGGCCCTCACTTATAGATGGTCTGACATTTTCTTCCAGCTACTTTTATAATTCTGTATTTGTCTTATACATGTGACATGTTGACTATAATAACCCTGGTGATGATCTCTTTTGAGTGAATCTAGTTGAGGCACTTTGAGCATCTCAAATCTTTTCAGAAATAGGTTTGCTTGTGGTGGTCTAGCCTGTGGTGCTGTCTTTATCTTTGATGTTAGCAGTGTCTCTGTGCTGTGGTTAACTTCGACAGTTCCTGAAGGTGGCTACGAGACTGTGCAGCACATGGGAATTGCAGAGCTGCACAGAGGCTAGGAGCTAGGGCAATCTGTAGTGTGGATATAGGGAGCACTGTTCCTAACTTTTTCAGATCAGGTATAGGTGACAATAAATCTTGTGGCACCAGGAACCTATGGTCCCTGAACCATAGTACACGGAGACCCAATAAATAGGTCTTCATGCCTGGGACCTACAGATGAATATGGAAAGTGAACAATTCAATATATATTAGCAGAGTTAGCTACAGTGACTACTACTGTTATTTTTTAGTTAACTATCATTATACTGGCCAAAGGATCAAAAGCATCCAAGAAAAAGATCTTCTCAAGAGCAAGCAGTATGATGGGTAGCCTGCTGTCATGAAAACCTGATTTTCTGTTGGAACCATGTCAGTACAAAGAGTATGAGGACCAAGTTTTAACCCCTTTTGCTCTGCACATTGTAGATGGAGCAGATGAGGAGCGAGTTACTCCAGGAAAAAGCTGCCAAGCAAGACTTAGAGTGTGACAAGATTTCCCTAGAGAGACAGGTGAGGACATCAGTTCCATGAGTTTCTGCCTCCCACTCCCTTATGTTGGGCTCCTGGTGTTCTCCTTTGGGAATGTGGCAGGGGCTTTCCCTACCCCAGGGTCAGTATGTGGGGCATTGAAGTGAGGTTTATGCTTAACCACAGTGTTGGCCCTTCTCAGAGGCTGACTCTGAAGTTCACTGCTGATGGCCCAGGTCATTTCCTTGAGTGGACAGAGGCTCCAGTTTAAAGAGACTCCTAATTGACAAGGTGACTCACTGAGAAACTGGTCCCAAATGTCTGCAGTAGGGTGTAACATTTAAGGTAGACTAGCAGTCAAGGAAGGTTTTAACACATTATTTAGAATTTAGTGATTATAACCAGTGGTGAGAAAGCCATCAGCATGGGAGAGCATAACTCCAGTGTGAATAATCACATTATTAAAAAAGTAAGCGACTGAGAAGGATCAGTCAGATCAGTTC
Source organism: Tokudaia tokunoshimensis (assembly GCA_036184795.1). Lineage (NCBI taxonomy): Eukaryota > Metazoa > Chordata > Mammalia > Rodentia > Muridae > Tokudaia > Tokudaia tokunoshimensis. The sequence continues at coordinate 72,898,030 of BTHU01000008.1, read as the reverse complement.
TTTCACAGACTATTCATGTCAGTCTGCCACTGAAAAACACTGGTAGAGGGGCTGCTGCCCCTTCCCTCCATGCTCAGGACACATGCCAGTCCTTTCTTCCAGGCTCAGAAGGCAACAAGCCTAGAGTTTCTTCCTTTGACCTGCTAAGACCTGAGTTCGAAGGTGTTCCTTGGAACAGTTCTGGAATCCCCTGGTGCCTAGGCACTGACCAATCCCTCACTCTGCCTAGTGTGCTTCTGCCCAAAGAGCATGCTCCAACCCAACCGAGTCTCTCATAGGCTCCCTCTCTGATTCCAGAACAAAGACTTAAAGAGCCGGATTATCCACCTGGAAAGTTCCTACAGGTCCAGTAAGGAGGGCCTGGTGGTGCAGATGGAGGCCAGGATTGCAGAGCTGGAGGACCGGCTGGAGAATGAAGAGAGGTAGGCCCAGCCTGGAGTGGGGCAGGGGGCCAAGTGGGCCCGGTCATTTGTTAGGCCTGGTGGGTTGGAGACTCTCCTCCCATCCTCATCAGCCCCCAGGGAAGGTAGAACCAAGCCCAGCTTCACAGTCATCTCCATTTCTCAGATAAGAACAGTGAGCTACACCACGGTAAGCGATGATAAGGTAGCCTGGCTGTGCACTGTGTGCCTGGACAGAAGCTCAGGTATGGATCGAGGCTGGCTACTGTCTGCATCTCATTAACAAAGCAGGCTACTTTGTACACTGTTGAGTCTGAGCCAGGTTAGAGGCAGGGAGCTGCTGTGGCCCTGAGGGCAGGTGTATTCAAACAGAAGTCACCAACTACCTACCAGGAGTGGGAAGGTTCTTCCACAGGGGGTAGGAAAGATGTGGGACTCCTTCCCAACAAAATTATTTTTGAGCTAGCCACATAGTCCCAACCTGAGGACCAGCACACCCCAACCTTCCTTGAAGGTTCCTGGCATATATATACATGGTTTCAGTGAGATTTCTAAGCCTGGCTGGTGTAGACCCCAACTACCAGCGATGTGTGATTCTTTGCTTCTAAAGTTAACCTCAGCAGCAGAAGTTAGGACACTTCTGCTCTCTGGTCCTGCAGCCTTGGGAGAGTCTTGCCCTTCCTGGGGCTCCATGTTTCCTCCTGTGATACCAGCAGCCCTTTCTCCCTGTGTAGCTGTTTTTCTCTGACCCTGAGCTGACCAGGCACCTATAGCTGGAGAGTCCCATCTCCTCCTTCCAGCCTGGGCTCCCTGCGAGGCTGAGAACTAGAGGAATCAGAGGGTGTGTTCTGTGTTGCTTCCTCTATTCCCAGGGATCGGGCCAACCTGCAGCTCAGCAACCGAAGACTGGAGCGGAAGGTGAAGGAGTTGGTGATGCAGGTGGATGATGAGCATCTGTCACTGACTGACCAGAAGGACCAGGTGAGAGCCTCTGCCTTCTCTCTCACATGAGACTGTGTTCCAGGGCAGGCCACACGGGGTGTGTACACAGTCCCCTGTTCCCCTCACCCCATCGATGGTCTCACTTTTTCTGTGAGGCAGGGTTGCCTGGGGAGTAGCATCCCCCGCTCTGGCTTTTCCAGCTCAGCCGGACACTCAGCTAACACTCAAGCCCCATCTTTCCCCGTGCAGCTGAGCTTGCGCCTGAAAGCCATGAAGCGCCAGGTGGAGGAGGCCGAGGAGGAGATCGACAGACTGGAAAGTTCTAAGAAGAAGCTGCAGAGGGAGTTGGAGGAGCAGATAGGGGTGAATGAGCAGCTGCAGGGGCAGCTCAACTCTATGAAGAAGGGCTTCAGGTGGGTAGAGGTGGCCACCGAGGCCCATAGCTAATGACGTCATCCTGTTCTTGAGGTGAAAGTGGCTGTGTCTACTTGAGTCACCCTATCTGTTCATACCTGCGTTAGGCAGAAACTGAGGTACAGAGAGGTTTGGGGTATCCCCACCACTGTGGAGGAGCATCTCCCATCTGACTGGAGAGTGAGGTTCTCATCTACACCCTTCTAAGAAGGAGGATCTTCCAAAGCTGCTCTGAGGGAAGCTGAAGGTTGGGCTAGAGGAGGGTTTTCCCTCCCCCAGGACCAGTGTGGGGGATATTGAGGTAAAGACTGAGCTGGGTTCACCCCAGAGCACTAGCCTTTCGTGGAGGCTATCTGTGCCCGGGGTTCGATGCCTGCTGCTTCAGGTAGCTCTCACAAGCTGACAGCTCCACTCACTGAGAATCCTACCACACAGGACTGAGAACTTGCCCCAAGCTCATCGGTACACTGCAACAGTGGGACTCAGTGGGCAAGAGATAATGTTTTGATAAACCATTAAGACATTATTGTCTGAGGATGCGGCTCAGTTGGTAGAGTGCTTGTCTCACATGCAGAAGTCCTTGGGTTCCATCCCTAGCAACTCATAAAATAGGTGTGTGACCTATGATCTCAGTACTTAAGAGGCAGAGGAAGAGCATCCAAACCTCAAGGTCATTCTTGGCTACATATTTAGCTTGAGGCCAGCATGGGCTGGCCACATAAGACCTTGTCTTAGAAGAAAAAAGTGTTTTTGATTCATGTGAGTCAGAAGCACCCTGATCCACAAAAGAGTTAGGCAAAAGAAGAAGTCAGTTATACTGTTGGTGGCTCACCCCATCAACGTCAGACAGGAGTAATAGGCAGTTTGTACCTGCTGCTAAGACAAATGTCCGGTGCTGGCAAATTCATGCATATATGGATGCAGCAGTGGGGTGGAGGTCAGGAGCCCAACATCCTTTCCTCCATCTCCAAATCAGAGACAAGCCCTAGCCAGGCTCAAGAAACATCTCCTTTGTGTTCCTGCAGGCTTAAGACGCTGTCTACTAAAGTCCTGGACGACTCGGATGACGACGACCTCAGCAGTGATGCCGGAAACCTCTACGAAGCCCCACTGAGCTATACCTTTCCCAAAGACAGCACTCTCACCAGCCAGATCTGAGTGTGCTTCCAGGCCTGCTGATCCTGACAGGGCTCTGCAGCCATCTACACAAAGCAGGAGGCACTAAATAGGGCTTGTGATGGAGTCAGACCCACCGTTACCACCTCACATTCCTCCCGGGGCCTTTGCGTGGTTGAGTGACCTTGGGTCTTAGATAGGGAGCTGTTGAAGTTTCAGGTGACCTAACTGGGACATTTGGGGGTAAGACAAAGCCCTGTTGTGCGCTGCTGTCTGCCATCACTCCTCTTGCCCCTGGAAAGGTTCCAATGCCAGCTGTAATGATACAGGGACATGTAGGGTTGAAATGATGTATAGACTGTACATTTTTTAAACCAGATCTTCTCAAGGACTGCTGTTCTCCTTTAGAATGTTCCAAAGCCTTTGGAGTGTGACATCTTTGTAAAGTTCACACATTGATCTTGATTATCTTTTAAAATATGAAGCTACCAGATCTCAAATATTAAAAAGCTGGAGTCAAAGGAGAGAGAGTGAAGGCTACTCTGGAATCCAGAGGGAGTCAGACAGTGGGAAATTAGCACTGGGAATTGATAATTGGTTTGTATGGGAAAACAGCTCATTGATGGTTAGGGAAGGGCACTTACCTAGGGCTGAGTCTGAGGCCTTGGTTGCTTATTTTATCTGCACCATGTGAAGAGCAGTTCCCACTCCCCATTTCTTTCAAGCAAGTAGAGTGGGAGACAGATGGGATTTTTAACAAGTGCTGTGCTTCTCGAAGGACAAGAGCCCTGTTGTTGTGTCTCGTTGGCCCTTTTCCTCCATAACAGACCTCCAAGCGAAGCTCGTTCAGGTCTGGAATTGGAGGAGTAGGAGGGGCCTTGAGATGAGGCTTGTGGGCTTAGGTATAAGGATGAGGAGAGAGGTATCCAGGAAGTTCATGAGGAAAGGGATGAATAGGAGGGTGTAGGCCTGATGTAAGAAGGAATACAGAGATGTTCTTGAAAGCTGGGGGATGTGCAAGAAGGGCAGGGGGTGGGGGGTCAAGCTGGAGCTTGGAATGATTAGAAAAAGGATTGGGGGTTTTTGTCATTTGAAGGGCTTTTTGGGGTGTCAGGAAGGGGTGAGGTCCAAGGGCAAGCACATGATGCCAAGGTAGTTTTGGGAGGATGTTGGGCATCCCCACATATCTCCTGGCCTACCTGTGTCTCTTCATAACTGTGACAGTCACCTGTGAAAGAGCCTTGTGAGTTGCCTGTGTGTGTAAGGCAGAGGGGACAGGACACTGAAGCAGAGTCCCCAAGCTTCCTGATATGGGGACTCATGGGGACCAGGTTACCATAAGGTCCTGGCCACTGCAGGTCAGAGTTCACCCAACTAGATTTAAAGAGAAGGGATCTGAAGGATGAGCATTTGCTACCAGAGAACCTAGCCCTATTACACATCACGAGAGCCACTGTCTCCCTCGACATAGCTGGGCACGGCCCTTGCCTGGCTCCTCACTGGGTATGGAGAGACTTGTACTTTCATCCATTCTGTTATTTAACCAGTATGTACTACCACCCATCAAATGTGTCAGGCACAGACTTTGGCACTGGAAACACAGTGAATAGAAGAAGTAAAGATGTCTGCCGGGCTGGAGATAGAGCTCAGCTGGGACAATGCTTGCCTAGCATGCAAGAAGCCCTGTGTTTAATCCCCAACTCTGTAAACCGGCTGTGGTGCGGCATGTTATGTGATCCTGACACTGGAAGTGGCGGCAGGAGGATCCAGAGTTCAAGATCAGCCTTGGAGACATATGCAGTTCCAGGCCAACCTGGGATATAGGAGACCCCATCTCAAAAAAACCCCAAAAAAACAAAAAACCCAAACAACCCTGCCCTCCTGTAACCATCTAGCTGAACCTCTCTATACGCAGCCTCTGAGTATCCTTTTGGGAACTTGATAGCCTGCAGTTGGTTGGCTGGTTCCCCAGAGCTCACAAGAATTCTTTGGCTCCTAGAATCTTCTCATGTCATCATTCGATACTTGCACTAAACCTAGAAATGCCTCAGCCGCTCATTCCAGAGATGCAGATGACAAAAAATCAAGAGGAAGGGGTGTTTGTTTTGGGGCTTGGCAAAATCAGCCAGCCCTTATTCCAGTTAGTTCTTGCTGGTAGCCATGGGGCTAACTACATGAAGGGAGACAGCTCCTGAAAGGGAGAGCGGAGGCCACCACTGGAACACTAGTAGAGTCCCTCACCCCATGCCCCTCCACCAGAGGAGGCTAGACAGGATGAGGGCATGTCTCCTGTGCTGTAATGGAGGGGCAGCAAGCAGGTGTGTGTAGCACAGCCGGCAGCACAACACTGGACTGAGGTTGAGAGAGAGGTTTGTAAGCCCCAGGTTCATCTCTTCCCTGTGATCCTGACAGGTGCATCCTGGGACAGGGTGGGGATTGGGCTCCAGGTCCTTCTCAGCTCAAACCCATGAGCATTCCTTGGTTTTCTTATATATACATGGTTTTTTTGTTTGTTTGTTTTGTTTTCCTGTTTATTGCTTTAAGAACTAATCCTGCTCAAGAATATTTTCTTTAGCTAGCTTAAAAATATCTGGTGTAAAAACATACATGTTGCCAAATGCGATGCTGAGAAGACAATCACTGTATGGCTTTTATAGATTTGCTTTTCCTGCTCCGGAGTGTCATTCCACCATGACAATTGGTGTATTCTGGTGGGTCTTTCAGTAGCGATTGGTTACTATGCGTTGTCATGGGGAAGAGACATTTTTATCACAGCTACCTCCATGGGACTGACTTCATGGATGAAGCAAAATTTCCTTTCAATAAACTGTCACCTGACAGGAATCCTGGCTCTTGTATTATTTTCTATCCTTTTATTTCTGCGGAGTTTGGATGTTATGCTACAAGTACGAGCATGAGGACCTGAGTTCGATCCCCAGAACCCACATAAAAGAGGCAAGTGTCGTGGCACACACCTGTAATTCCTGGGAAGTTGGAGACGGGGATCTGGGGAGCTTGGCCAACCAGCTGTGTGGAATCAGTGAGGTACAAGCCAGAAAGAAAGCACCAATGTAAATGCTGGGAGCCACAGAGTTGGCCAGCCCCAGACCACTCTTGAGAGACTGAGGGTGGTCCGCAGGGAATGTAGATGAGGTGTTAACCATGGGTGACCATGATGGTGAGCCCCGAATGGCTCATTCCAGAAAATCACAAAGGAAAATTACTCCAGTGTGACAACTGAGGATCAGACCCCCCTTCCCTAAGGCTAGCCGCCTCCCCTACAAGCACAGTTGTGTGACCCCTCTTGCTCTCATAACAGGCTCCCCATAGTCACCATTTCACATGGAGCTAGGGCCACTTCTCCCTAGAAGGGAGACCCTGGAAAGGACTCTGACCACCGTGCCAGCTCGGTCCTTCCACCCTGACTCCAGGGAGCTGATCTCTGCGCCCCAACTTCCTGAGATGACTGGTCTGGCCTGGCTGCAGGTGGAATCTGGGCATTTCTCTTAGGTGCAGCAATCTTGGGTAGCCCACCTGTCCATTGTTACGGCAGTCATGGCTCTCCAGTCCCCTCAGTGTCCTTCCAGAATTTTCTAGTACCGCCTGCATTCTGGACCTGCCCTTTGTTGAGCCCTCTAAGTCACATCTGGTTCCGTTTCCTGTCTCCCCATGTATGTAAGCATGTTCCCACCCCCACAGCTACCCTGCAGCTTCCTCTGTCCCCCCATGTATGTAAGCATGTTCCCACCCCCACAGCTACCCTGCAGCTTCCTCTGTCCCCCCATGTATGTAAGCATGTTCCCACCCCCACAGCTACCCTGCAGTTTCCTCTGTCCCCCCATGTATGTAAGCATGTTCCCACCCCGACAGCTACCCTGCAGTTCCTCTGTCCCCCCATGTATGTAAGCATGTTCCCACCCCCACAGCTACCCTGCAGCTTCCTCTGTCCCCCATGTATGTAAGCATGTTCTCACCCCCACAGCTACCCTGCAGCTTCCTCTGTCCCCCCATGTATGTAAGCATGTTCTCACCCCCACAGCTGCCCTGCAGTTCCTCTGTCCCCCCATGTATGTAAGCATGTTCCCACCCCCACAGCTACCCTGCAGCTTCCTCTGTCCCCCATGTATGTAAGCATGTTCTCACCCCCACAGCTACCCTGCAGCTTCCTCTGTCCCCCCACGTATGTAAGCATGTTCTCACCCCCACAGCTACCCTGCAGCTTCCTCTGTCCCCCCATGTATGTAAGCATGTTCTCACCCCCACAGCTACCCTGCAGCTTCCTCTGTCCCCCCACGTATGTAAGCATGTTCCCACCCCCACAGCTACCCTGCAGCTTCCTCTGTCCCCCCATGTATGTAAGCATGTTCCCACCCCCACAGCTACCCTGCAGCTTCCTCTGTCCCCCCATGTATGTAAGCATGTTCCTACCCCCACAGCTACCCTGCAGCTTCCTCTGTCCCATGTATGTAAGCATGTTCCCACCCCCACAGCTACCCTGCAGCTTCCTCTGTCCCCCATGTATGTAAGCATGTTCCCACCCCCACAGCTACCCTGCAGCTTCCTCTGTCCCCCATGTATGTAAGCATGTTCCCACCCCCACAGCTACCCTGCAGCTTCCTCTCTCGCTCAAAGCAGGAGCAACCCTGAATGTGAGATGTTTGAATTTTACAAGTTCCCAAAGCCTTCACATAAATCATATCTGTTTTTGCAAAATCAGATATTGAGGTACAGTTTGATAATTTGTAAATAAAATCTTCCTGCCCAGCATCTAACTTTCAGGCTGATGTGGGTCTCCTCTCAGGATCCCCAGGACGGAGTGAAGCTCTGTGTGGCTCCGGCTCCTGAGCTGTCAGGAGGGACCTGCTCCGGAGGCCCAGAGTGAAGGGGAAACAAAACCAAAACAACAAACCCCAAACCCCAAGTCCTCCTAGGACGACTGACTGCCTTGCCTGCCCTTCACATTCCTGACATTCCACCCTTGACCCCATGGGTATTACCAGTAATCCCGACTCTTACACAACTCATTAGAATTTTTTTTCCCTCTAATTAAAACAAAACAAAAACCCAGCTAATGGCAAGTTCTTTCTAGGGGCTTAAGAGTTCCCAGTCCAGAAATGCCTGGCCTTCCAGAAGAGTCACCACACCTGGCCTCTGTTCCCAGACCTGCTAAACACGAACTTTCCTGTTTGTTGACCCAAGACTTGGCCCAAGTTTCCATAAAGCAACAATAATGGGGGGAGGGGAACAAATGTGTGTCCTGGGTTTATAAAGATGAAAGAATCTGTTCTGAAAGTTATTCAGCACAACAACTACTGAATGCAGGGAAGGCACAAGTGTCCCACTCTGTCATCTAGGTCTCACGGCAGAGGGTCAACAACCTGGCAGAGTACCTAGGGCTTTGCTGAATCAACATGGTCCTTTTAGGAGGATGGTACAGATGAGGCAGGAGCCCGGATCTTGGCACACTGTGCATTTTGCTGCTGGGTGCACGTGGAAGAAGCAACCAATGAACCTGTAGGACCTGCCAGCGGGGGTCAGGGACAGTGCTAAACAGTCTGGGCCCCCTAGGAGCTCATAATGTAATTAGAAATTTGTGGAGAGTAGGGTGGCGGTGACTTACACCTCTAATCCCCGCACTCTGGAGGCAGAGACAGGCAGATGGAGTTCAAGGCAAACCTGGTCTGCAGAGTGAGTTCCAGGGCTACACAGAGAACGACAAACAACAACAACTGAAAGAGTGGTGGAGACAGGAGTTAGCCACAGAGTTGTCTGTTGTGGTTGCGTCATGTTGCTTGTCCATTTTTCCTTCTGCTTTACTCTACCCTCTGCTCAGCAGTCCATTTTCCCCTAGTCTGCGTGCTGTGCAGGGACCAGCTTACTTGCCCATGTACCACACATTGTGTGTAGACTCACAGCTACCCTGGAGTGTGTCCTGGTGGGCAAGAGAGGAGACCTAGAGAGAGGCACACATGACCTTGCCAAAGGCACAGGGTAGGATACGGACACTTAGGACTAACTCTGGGTCAGGCTCTGGAGTACACTCTGCTCATCCCACCAACGTCACAGAGGTGACAGAGGTGACTGAGCTGACAGAGATGAGGGCTCCCACTGGCTTCCAATCCACCTGCATTTCACCCCTGTACCTGTGGGTTCACACCACTTCTGCTGCCTGCTTTCACTTAGTGCAGCCACCAGAGGGCGACAGAGATCACAGTGAACCTTTGCCAGTCCCTCCCCCTCCTGTTTTTTTTTTCTTTTAAAAAAAAAGCTTAGTCTGATGGTCCAGTTAAGTTGGCAGTTGTGATCTTTGGAGCTCTGTCTTATTGGGATATTCCCTGCTGAAGCCCTAATCTGGCTTCTCTGTGGCAGGGCCACTCTGGGTGGTCACCAGGCCCTGTATTGTCTCACTTCAGTATTTAGGTAACACCAGCAAGGCCCTGAGTGTGTGTGGTTCCTGCAGAATTTACCCACTCCCTCCGCCTCAAAGAATGCTTTGGGGTGAAAAATCTAACAGTGTTATCACCCGAGTAACTGTCACCGGACAGTGAGCACAATGTGACAGCCTGAAATTCACAGCTGCACTTGCAAATTGAAACCAGCCCAAGGTCCTGTCCTCACAGATCACCGAGTCAACCTTTCCCTGCAGGGAGTGGGCTGCAGCGTCTCCACTCAGCTGGGGGAATAGCCGTGGGGGCGGAGTGGGGTAGCTCTGGCTCTCTGGGTGGACTCACAGGGACCGACCTGTGTCCAGGTTGGCTGAATCCTGCAGGGCACAGAGAAAGCGTGAGGACTTCTGCGTGGCTGGGGCAGCTCATCTCGGGAGGAGTTGCTTCTGGCCCCAGCCTTTCCCAGGGGAAGCAAGCAAGACTCTACCTGTGGAACAGGGTTCTGGCCTCAGTGTGGCATGCTACGGACTAGGCGATAAGCATTGCGTGCAGTTTGGGGAAGTGACAGGTGACCCTCTCCCATGATTCACAAAGCAGGAGGCACCACTTCAGAACCCCATGGTCATTGATCAACTTTGCCCGATAGTATTTTGAGGTAGTGAGAAATAATTTAAAAAAAATTTTTTTTCCTAGTCAGAGTCTCATGCAGCTGAGGATGGTCTTGAACTTGTAATATAGGCAAGGGTGACCTTGAACTCTTGACTCTCCTGCCTCTAGCTCCCAGGTGCTAGGATTATAAATGTGACACCATGTCCGGTCATTCTATAACACTGGATCTAAGCCAGGATCTCATGTACGGTAGGCTGTCATGGTAGGTAAGTGCTCCACCAGTGAGTCACATGACCTGGGGATGACTCTGTATTAATAAACTCTCTTAACTGCGAAGAACTGCAGTTAGGCAAGGCCTAGATTCCCTTTCACATGCCTGGGAACAGATTCAGAGAGAAACTTTGCCCAAGGTCATCAGCAAACACACAGTGAAATCGCGCAGGTCTATTGCTCTTGTCAGCCTAGCACGGCCTTGCACTGGGCCTCTGATCCCTTTGTTGCCCTTCCCTAGAAGGTGCTGCTGACTTTCCTCGGCACAAAGGCTGGGTGGTTTGCTGAGACCTCTAGCCCCTGGCCTCTCTATGGATGTCTGTGTTTGGAGCCTAAGACCTTTGAGTGTAAGGCAGACAGCCTGCCTTCCTCCTCTCTGCCGATCCCCTCCCTGCCATCCGCATGCCACCAGCCTGCCCTATTCACTGTGCTCTGTGAGGTTTGTCTAGGTCAGGCTTGGAGAAGGGGAGAAACTTGAAGCCTCCGATCGAATTCCCTGCTGTTTGAGCAGACAGGCTGATAAGATGACCAATCCCGCTCTTGAGTCGGGTTGGCATTTATCTTGGTGGTTTAGGCTACCTACGTCTCATCGTCCCTTCCCATCACTGGGCATGCGTACTATCAATCCGCCAATACGTACAAGGCTCCCTGAAGCGCCGGGGAAGAACTCTGTGAAACCAGCCAAGCTTCCTCTGGGACTCTTGGCTCTTCATTTCCCTGTCTTCTTTCTCCAGAGATGATTCTCCTGGCTTCTAAAGAACTAGAAAAACTCTATTGTCTTCACTCTGCCCGCAGCCTCCTCCTTTGGTACAAGAATAGAGTAAACCCCTTAACACCAGCTTCTGATTTCTACGTGGATAGCTAGCTAAGCATCATTCATTTTCTGAAATTGGGTTGTAGAGGAAATAAATCAATCCCTCCATGGTCTCCTAGACTTCATAACATCCTGTTAGCTTGTGTCTGTATGCTTCATGGCTTCTGAGTTCTTTGGTGCTTACCAAAGTCCAGTGACCCTCAAGGTCCCGTGCAAAGGTCAAGCATGTGCAAGGTAAGTATCGCAGCCTTCATCACTTGTAAGAGGCAGTGATGGAGCTGGCACCTGCTCCAGTCGGGCACCTGGGCATATGCTTTTCAGTAGTGCCAGTGTCTACCTAGAGCCCTCCTTCTCGCACAGTAAGAGCCCCAGGACCTTTGCTCCAACATCAGGGACAGACTTTAAGGCTCTAAATATGAGGAAATCAAAAATAGATACTATAAATAGTGCAACTGCATCAGATCACCAGTAATTTCTAAGTGAGGGGTTTTGACTCATTTTGTTGAGGTATCAACAACTAACTACACTCAGTAGCTGCTAAGCTGGGAAGGTGGCATGTACCTGTAAGTCCAGTACTTCAAGAGCCAGGGCTTCCACATCAGGTATAATCCAGGTATGAATAGAAACATTACCCTCCAAAGCACGCAAAAATGTAGAATTAGTCATCATTATGCTTGCCCTACAAGAAATGGTTAAAGAAGTCCTACATCTGGAAGCTACTATTATAAAATAAAGGCACGAAAGATTAAAACTGACTGAGAAAAGCAGTTCCACAAACAACTGGAGGATAAATGAACCACCCTAATCACTACAGACAACCTCCAAGCCACAAAAATATAATAATGCAAAACCGAAAATTCTACAAAGCAACCAGGAGACAACCAAACTTACAGGAACAGGTATTTATCATATTATAATAACCTTGGAGGTACCTGGATTAAAATCTCTGATCCAAAGATAATAAAACAACCAAAATAGAACCAAACTCATCTCTATGCTGCGTACAAGAAACTCGTTTTGTTTTACCATGAAAGGCACATGAACTAAAAGTTGTAGGGTCAGGAAAAGATGGCACATTAGATGGAAAACCAGAAGTGAATAAGAGTAGATCCACCTTTATCAGAGAATCCATTCTAAATTAAAAGCTGTTAAAAAAGAAAAAAAGAAAAGAAAACAAAGAAGGCCATTGTGTAATAATAAAGAGATAGATTTGACAAGGGGGAGTCACTAAGACATAGGGATGTAGTGGTGAACACAGAATTATATACAACAAGCTTTATTAGATCTGGAAAGTGAGAACAGAGCACAATACAGTAATAGTTAGGTACTTCAATACCTTACTTTTATCAGTGGAGATCATCAGACCAAATAAATGAATAAATAAATAGACTATAGAACAAATGGATCTAACAGTGATTTACAAACAATTCCACCAACATCTTCAGAATTTCCATATTTAGAAATTATATATTTGATTTTTTTTTTTTTTTTTTTTTTTGTTTTTCGAGACAGGGTTTCTCTGTATAGCCCTGGCTGTCCTGGAACTCACTTTGTAGACCAGGCTGGCCTCGAACTCAGAAATCCTCCTGCCTCTGCCTCCCAAGTGCTGGGATTAAAGGCGTGCGCCACCACCGCCTGGCTTTTTTTTTTAAAGGTTTATTTATTATTATATGTAAGTACACTATAGCTGTCTTCAGACACACCAGAAGAGGGCCTCAGATCTCATTGTGAACGGTTGTGAGTCACCATGTGGTTGCTGGGATTTGAACTCAGGACCTCTGGAAGAGCAGTCAGTGCTCTTAACTGCTGAGCCATCTCTCCAGCCTTGATTTTTCATTTTAAGGGTATCGGTCTATAGGTGTGTGTGTGTGTGTGTGTGTGTGTGTGTGTGTGTGTGTGTGTGCATGAGTTCAGTGCCATCAGAGGTCAGGGAGGGCCTAGGGTCACCTGGATCTGTATGTACAGCTGGTTCTTAGCTGTCTGATGTGGGTGCTGAGAACTAAACTCCAGAGCTCTGCAAGATCATCCAGTACTCCTAACCACGGCGTCATCTCTCCATTTACATTCTTTATTTCAGTCCATGGAACAGTCTCCAGCTACCACATAAATCTCAACAAACTCAAAAACGTCAAATGGAATAAAACTAGAAAATCAAGAAGAGAAATAGCAGAAAATTCTGAATACAGTGAAATTAAATATGCTCTTGAATTACCATTGGGTCAATGAAGAAACGAGTTAAAAATATTCTTGTGATAAATGAAAATGAAAGTGTTGTATTGTTGTGGATGGGCCTGGTGCTGTTCTTATGAACCAATCCCCTAATGAATAAAGGAGCCAATCACTGGGCAAGTAGGCAGGATTTCCAGGCTGGACAGAAGAAGAGAGGAAGCAGGAGAGAGGTCTCTTTGGAACTGGGACAGCAAAGGGGTAGGATATAGCTGCCAGAGTTTCCTGGTATCATGGCGGATCTGCAAGGATTCACCACCAGAAGGATCAGATTTTAATAAGGCTTACAAGATTAGGCTTTAGTTGTTGCGCCCAGAGATTGAGTTACCATTGTTTCGGAATTGTGTGTTGCATTTTCCTTCACAAGGTGGCTTGTCTGGGTTCAAGAAAGAAAGGTACTACGGCCAAGCAGCCAAGCGTGGGTTTGCCTGAGGTGCTCCACAAAGGTCATGGGGGATTTGAAGCTCGGGGTTGGCATGGTAGCGACTCGCCAATGGGAACCTAGCGAGCTGGGTAAAGAGACTGTGGAGTTCAGAGTCAGAATCTCCATGAGATAAAAACAGGTCGGCCATTGCCTGCCAGTGCATGGCCAGCCAGGCCACCAGGGCAGAGGCACAAGCGTGAGAATGTGCAAGTTCTATTTATTTTTTTAATATTTCCCTCAACACAGCAAAGTTTCTAGGTAAGCAAAGCAGTAGTAAGAGGGAGTTTATAGAACTAGCACCTAAATTAGAACATAGGGATAAATAGTCTAATAATGCCACTCAAAGAAGAAAGCAAATCCCAGGGCAGAAGGAGTGAGCAACAGAAACTGGGAAACCACAGGAAGGAGCCAGGAAAATGGCTCAGCAGGGAAAGGCACCTGCTTCCTGCTGCCTGCTGCCTGCTGCCTGCTGCCTGCTGCCTGCCAACCCTGATGGCCTGAGCTTCATCCACAGGACCCACGTGGATGGACAGAACAGATTCTTAGAAGTCATTCTAACTTCTTCACACACACACACACACACACACACACACACACACACACGCACACACACACGCACGCTCCCACAAACACACCGTGACACGCGTGTACCCACACACATGAACGTACACTCATACACAAATAAATGAGTGGAAATTTTAAGAAGCACAAAGGGTCAACAAAACAAAAAAAAACCAGTTGGTTTTTCTGAAAGAATAAACAAAACAATCCAAAAATTCAGGAGTATGATCAAGAGACCACACCTAGGAGGTGAGGGAAACTTGAGAGGCACAGAGCAATTACTTGAGAAAATTATAGCAGAAACCACTCCAAATCCAGAGAAACAGACATTCAAACACAAGAGGCTTTTAGACCCCAGATAGACATCAGGGAACTTCTTCACGTTATATGATATATTATGGTCTAAACCACAACCAAAAGGCTACAAGAGAAAAATGTCAACTCATCTTCAAGAGGCAGAAACACCAAATAACATCAGATCTTTCATCAGCAAAACTCTCCAAGCCAGGAAAGCGTTGCTAACATTTCCTTTCAGGGCTTGAAATATAACTGCCAATCACAATTGCTATACCCAACAAAGCCATCTTTTAAAAAATAAAGGAAAAGCAAGGACAGCTCAAGAACCAAGGCAGTTTGTGACCACCAAAGCCAGCATTGCAGAAGATACTTAAAGGAATATTATACATCAAGGAGGAATAAGAACAGTCTCAACCACGATTGCCGGCTTTAATCAATCATTATGGGGAAGTCGAGACGAGAATTCCAAACAGCCATTCACATCACATCCACAGTCAAGAGAACAGAGAATCAACACATGCACCACACGTACTCACTCACTTGACTGCTTGTGTTCAGCAATATTTCTCAACTCTTGCATATTTCGGGACTCCATGCCTAGGGAATGGTGCCACCCACACTGGCCTGGGTTTCCTACACCAAATAAGACAGTTTCTCACAGCCACCCTCATAGGCCAAACCACCATTGACAAATCTTCATCGAGACACTGTGTCTCAAGTTGATGAGTGAAGAAATCCATCACATGGGGTAGTGCCTTTTATATGCTATCATGGAGGCATATTTTTATAAAGTATGTGATTTGTCTATTCTCTGCCTTTAAATTTATGCCTTAAGTTTATGTAAGCTTTATGTGGCTGGTCAGAGAACATGCAAATAGCACAATGAAACAGTGAAAAATAAGTCCCCTGTCCTTTGGCCCAAACATTTCAGTCTCTCTGTCTTCCAAGACAGATTTTTCATGTTCCCAAGAGCATGGGTGCTCTTCCAGAGGACCCAGGTTTACTTCTCAGCACCCACATGGCAGCTCACAACTGTCTAGAACCCTAGATTCAGGGGCTCCACCCACTTCTGGTCCCTGTAGGCACTGCCCATACAGTGCACACACATTCATGCTGGCAAAACACTCCTACACAGAAAATATATCTTAAAACAAACAAGAAGAAACAAAGAAAAAACTAGGCAGTAGTGGTGCACGCCTCTAAACCCAGCAACTGGGAGGCATAGGCAGGTGGTTCTCTGAGTTCAAGGCCAGCCTGGTCTACAGAGTGAGTTCCAGGACAGCCAGGGCCACGCAGAGAAACCCTGTTTCAATGCCCCTCCCCCCCCAAAGAAAGATAAAGTCAATCTGAAGTCAGATGGAGGCATACTCCTGTAACCCGAGCACTTGGGGGGTAGAGGCAGGAGGATCAGGTGTTCAAGGTCATTTTGGGTACATAGCGAATTCCAGGCCAGCCTGGGATACATGAGACCCTGTCTCAAAACCCTCATCAGCAACAAAAAGGAATTGAGAGGATTTCACAAGGGAGAAGGTGTAGGTCTTGGGATTGGGAACCCTCCGGATGACGCCTTCATCTGGAGACTCACAAAGCTTGCTAGCTGTGGGAGTCCTGCCTGCGTCTTAGGATTGGGAACCCTCCGGATGACACCTCCTTCTGGAGACCCACAAAGCTTGCTAGCTGTGGGAGTCCTGCCCGCCCTGGGACTGTTCACCAAAGGGCTGTAACTAGACCCCAGGGCTCATGCCCCAGGAGGTGGCCCCGAAGAAAGTTTGCTGATGAGGGTTGTCTTGTCCAGTGACTGTAAGGCCAGCAACACAGAGGGAGCACTTCTAAGAGGGGTGAAGAGGTTTGCAAGAGGCCCAGTCCTGCAAAGGCCAAATCCCCAAATGTGAACCCAAGACACTGGGTGAACTGTCTTTTCTACTTACCTTCCCCTCCCCGTCTTCTGTTTCTTTTGGGGGGCTCTGGATCTCCTGCTCACCCTCTGAGTCTGAGGTTACTAGGACCAAAAATCAACCCAGGGGGAAGAGGAAGCCAAGGCAGGAACTCAAACAGGGCAGGAACCTGGAAGTAGGAGCCAATGTAGAGACCACGAAGGAGTGCCAATTACTGGCTTGCTTCTTTTGGCTTGTTCAGCCTGCTTCTTTAATAGAGCCCAGGACCACCTCCCACATTAATCACTAATTAAGAAAATGCCCTACAGGCTTGCCTACAGCCTGATCTTATGAAGACAGTTTCTTAATTAAGATTCCCTCCTCTCTGACAACTCTAGTTTGCATCAAGCTGACATGAAACTAGCCAGCACAGTCTCAGTAGCTTTAAGTCCCCCTCTTGTTTGGACTCTCACATGAGACTTGGGATATCTCTACCCAAAATTGAAACCATAGAGACTCCAACCAGAAAAAAAGCACTGAGGGCGGAGCCCAAGGGGGTGAGTGGCTGGGATAAGAGCTATGACCTAGTGTTGGCCTCATCTTCCTGAGATGACCAAAGCCGTGTAGACTGTGAGAGACAGCATCTGTAACTATTAAGTATCAGTGGCAACTGTGGCACTCACGTTTTCTGCAGGCTACAGGGTTCCCTATGGGCTCTTTAAGAAGCGGATGGAAGAGGAAGGCTTTTCCGGGTCACCTGTAGAGTCCTGGTGTAGTACATACAGTCGCCAGCAGGGGAGCTGATGACCGCTTCTGGCCCATCGGTGTTGCGAGAGCAGCCCCACCCATCAGTGGCCGGGTCCCAAGAAGACCATACCAAGGTTTCTTTTGCCAGGGTCACTTTATGCTTCTCTGTTGTAACGAATCTGACACCAGCGTTTGCCACGAGCCCCTGTGTTGATAGTTCCTTTAAAGATAATTAGCTGTGTGCTTGCCAAAGCTGGGACGAAGAGGGCTCAGATGCTGGGCTTTGATGGGTCAGAAACGCCCACTAAGAACTCATTATTAGGTAAAAATAAAAATTTGATTCACAGAAAAACGAAGTGTGAGGTTCAAAACGGAAATGACCGTAGTCTGCCAGGGCAATCAGAGAAGGCTTCCTGGAGGACATGGCGTCCAAGAGGGCCCGAAAATAGGTGAGGGCTTGGAGCTTTTTATTTTGAAGTAATCACCTTTCCAATAAATAAACGTATCTTTAGAAATGTGAACACAGGGGTGACGATTGGCCCAGGATAAATGGAGAATGAACGAAGATGTGGTTGGAAAAGATTTGGAGCCATGTTCTGTGTGTGTTCATTGTGTGGGTGGCATGCATACCTATAGAGGTACACATATGTGCTGCAGTACCTAGCTTTTAATGTGGGCTCTTGGGATCAGAACTCAGGTCCTTATGCTTCTCTTCCAAGGGCTTTACTGAGCCATCTCTCAGGCTCCTGGAGCCATAATTTTTGAGGAGCTTAAATACCATTTCCAGGTTTCATCTTCCCTGAGAAGGAGATGAATATTTTTAACACAACTGGAGAGTTTTAGTTCTTTTTATATTTTTAACGTTTAAATATTGTATGTATGTATGTATGTATGTATGTATGTATGTATGTATTGCATATGTGTGGGTGCATGTGCCAGAGTTCTTATGTGGAGGTCCCAGGACACCTTGCGGCAATGAGTTCCCTCCTCCCTCTATGTGGGTCCTGGGGGTTGAAGGCTTGACAGAAAGACCCTTTGCCTGCTCCTAAAACGTGAATGTGCCTCAGAATAACCTTGAGGATTTACGGCAGGCTGTTGGTCCCAGGCACCGCTGTTAAAACCCTTTGGATTAAATTTCCCATCTGGTCTTTGTCAATATAGCCACTGGGTGGCAGCAGAGAGCACAGGCTTCCCAGACTCCAAGGGGCAGTGTGGATTGGTGGGTCGTCTCTTGTGCTTTCTGTAGATATCGTCACTGTCAATCCCAGTCCAAACACTCTCTATCAGGTCCCTAGAACTTTCTACAAGTCCCGATGTAGGAAGAGGGCAGATCTGATCGTTTTTAAGGTCACATAGAAAGGTCATGGATGTAAAAGCTGACAGGACACTCTACTGCTGACAGATTGATTGGGACAAATCTAGAAGTGATAGGCAAGTTTCCTTAGCCATAGACAGGAAGCTGGATCCGGGGGAGGGTGGACTCTTCATCCACTAGGAAGCAGCCAGGGACAGATAGGAACAGCCTAGCCCAACTTCCTTAAAGAAGGAAGGGGGAATGAAACACACTTGGGTTCTGGCTTTAGCGGCTTGGGAAAGCAGTGACAGTCTTGGATTGGGGGAGGGGATGGTTAGTTGGTTATAAGTGCTGGCAGCTAATTTATACTAACACATTATTTGCTACTAGGTATATTGGGATTAAAAAAAAATGTCTTATGTGGACAATGAGGTGGGGGTTCAACAGCCCTGAGTACTGATGCAGTGAGGGGAGTTAGAGTTTGGAGAGGGAATCATAAGGTCCAAAAGGGACAGGCTAGTCCAGGGTCATGGAGACCACATCTCAGCCGAGGCCAGTCTCCATAAGATCATGGTACTACAGTTAGCCAGGTGTCATCCTGAGTAAGACAGCATCCTGCCGTGTTTATCAAGCATCTGCAACACCCATTCTGCCACCAAGGACTCCTCCCTGCCAGCTGCCCAAGGGCCACCCTGGTGAGGTGTGGAAGTCTGTCCTCCTATCCAAGTTCCTGGTGATTAGTCAAAGGTGAGCAGAGTCACGGCCCATGCTTCTGAGGCCAGGGAAGCCCTCTCCCTCTAGCTCCCCGAGTTAATCTGCTTCCTTGGGCTGAGTTGACTTGTGACTTCACTCTGAGCTCCCTTTGAAAAGTTCCCAGCGTATTTCAGAAGTGTGCTTGCTATTGCATGTGACTGTACCCTGCCTTCTGGGCTGGTGACATTCATCAAGACTTCTCCCTCCCTCACAGAGGTTTTTTATTGAAAGAGACTGCTGGATGAGGTGGCCCGTGCCTATAGTCTCAGTCCTCAGGAGGCTGAGGCAGGTGATTATGAGCTCAAGGCCAGCCTGGGCTATGTAATGAGAGCTTATTTCAAAAGCAATGAGAGAGGAGGGAGAAAGAAAGGGAAGGAGGGAAGAAGGAAGGGGAGAAGGTGGAGAGGAAAGGAGCAGGGGAGCAGGAGAGGATAGAGGAGGAGGAAATAGAGAAAGGGGGAGGGAGGGAGAAATTTTAAAAACATTTTTAAGATTTATTTTTTTGTTAGTGTTGCTGGTATATAGTCATATGCACAATGTGCATGCAATACCAATAATGACCAGAAGGGGGCGTCAAGTTCCTGGACCTGCAGTTACTAAGGATTGTGGCTGCACTGTGGTAGCTTGGAACTGAATCCCAGGTCCTCTGCAGGAACAAGTGCTCTTAACCACTGCGCCAACTTTGATTTCCTTTTAATTAATTTTCAGGATGGTTTTAGAGCTGAGGGGTGGAGGTGGGTCTGGAGCTAACCCAGTGCCCTACTTCTGAGGTGTATCCTCATCTCCTTATTTTTATAATTTTAAACTTTGAGACAAGGTATTGGTAACTTGCCTGGTTCAGCCTTCAACTTGCTATATATAGCCAGGTAGGCCTCAAGCTTGTGATCCTCCTGTCTCAGGCTTTCAATTAGCTAGGATTATGGGCACGTGCTACTATACTGGCCCAGTCACATAAATCAGCATCTAGAATTTCATAATTGGTATTTGAACTTAATTCTGGTCTGAAGTCAAACCTTTCTCTTTTTTAAGTTTTTACCTCTTAAATAGCCAATAGCTTTTTAGTTTTAGCAAGAATAGTTGATTAGTGCACTGTGAGGGTGCAGTGGGTGCGTAGTAACTAGAGCACAGTGTGTTTCAGTGTTTTCCTTAGACTTGGATTAAATAACAATCTACCAACACCACGGGTGTCTGGTTCTGGATGTAATTTCCCTGAGTTGGGAGGAGATCCTGAGAAGAGGAGGGCCATAAGAAACATTGGTTTCTTCTTGGATTCATTTTTCAAAGTCTCCAAAGTGTTGGTTTTAATTCCTGAACACTCTGTCCCTCTGAAGGACACTTCTGTCCTGGCACAGATGTGAGACCAGGATTGTGTACAGAGGAACTTGGATCTCCGATTCCCTTGAGTTTGGGAGCAGAATGCTGGGCTGCTCATGTCTTGTGATGATCTTCATTGTCAACTTGATTATGTTTTCTAGTCACTCTGGAAGCATACTTCTGTGCATGTCTGTGAGAGTGCTTGCAGCTAGGTTTAACTGAGTTGGAAGACACATCTTAAAGGCAGGAGACATCATTCCACGGGTGCAGAGCCAGACTGAACAGAAAAGAGACAGAGCTGTGCACCATCTTTCATCTCTCTACTTTCTGATGCCGGCCACCTCTGACTCCTGCCACCACAAAGAGCTGGATCCCCTCAAACTGGGAGTCAAAATAAACCTTCTCCTCCTTAAGTAGCCTTTGCATGGTGTTTTTCCATAACAATAAAAGCCTTTATTAACTAACACAAGTCTTGACTTTCTCCCCATTAGATACCTTTTCTGACCCGCCCTGGCAGTGCCATGCTGAGGCTCAGTTGCTGATGGGCTGCCCTTGGGGAGGTCATATTACAGCTGTCTGGCCTAGAGTTTAACTTGACTGTATATTACCTTTCTTATTGAGTTTTTAATGGTGTGTGTGCGCGTGCACATGCATGTGCATTTGTATGTCCATGCACACACACACACACACACACACACACACACACACACACACACACCTTACCTGTGGGTGCAGTTCCCTAGGGAAGCCAGTAGATGGTGTCAGATCCCTTGGAGTTGGTATTACAAATGACTGTGAGCTGCTGTGTGGGTGCAGGAAATGAAACTCAGGCAGTAGGCGACATTAAATTAGGAGCCATCTAATAAGCACAGAGTACAGGTTATCCTTGCTCTCAATGTCTGTCACGAGAATCCTCTCCCACTTCCTCCTTTCTCACCTCCTTTTGTTCTTTCCTCCTTTCCTGTGTGGGTTGGAGCCTGCTGGGAGTGCCCGGTTCTTATGTCCCTGGAATGAAGGATTAGACATGGACACATATGATGTTACTAGAAACAGTTCGTTAAGAAGGGGAACGTTCGAGAGCATGAAAAGGGGCCAGAGATCAGGAAAAAGTTAGACACTCCAATGGCGGAAAGCTAGGAGAGTAGAGAATTCTATGGATCACTAACATAGCACCTGCCTTCTCTGCATTTGGAGATCCATGAATACTCTGTCCCTTCCATGTAACCCTGGTGGGGAGGGCTCTCCAGTCTCCCATCATCTGCTTGCACTTATAGGATGTCCCCTCCCCATGCCCCATTCTCCTGACACACCTCCTCCCTTTAAGGAACAATTATTCAGCACTTGCTTTCTAGGCACAGGGTGAAACGTGGACAAGAAGAAATCAGAGAAGAGAAATGGTAACCCAAACCATCTCATGCCCAGAGCATGGGAGCTGGGTGTCAAATTCCCCGAGTGAGAACCAAGAACTGAGCAGCTACGCAGAAGCCTGCTCCTAGCTCTTTCCAAAGCATTCAGGAGCCATGTTGGCCCGTGGCTACCCTGCTGGCCAGAGGAGCATCTGCAACTGACCCCAGGTCGGCACTTGCCCTGCTGTGGTACAAACCATGGCTTGTTTCAGCACAAGTAAATGGTTTCTTTGAAGATACCCGTAAAAGGTGCCCAGCCCGTGTGATATTACTAGAAACGCTTATTAAGAAGCAGACTGTGACAGGGACAAGAAGGAACCATATAACGTCACCTGGGCATTAGGAGAAATTCGATGGACAGCTTAGAGCTCCCTGCCAGAGAAACAGGCCTCTGAATATGAGATGGACAGGATATAGGGTCACAGGGGCCAACAGGTCTTTCTGCCAGTACTGAGGACAGAGGAGGACCCCAAAGACCAGCATGTACTGTCCATGGACTTCCTGGAGTCGGTGACTGCATATATCTTTTGGTCCATGCCTCTAAAAGTGGTTTGCCATTTATCTTAACAACCCCCAAAATGCCGATGAGACATTTGAACAAATCGACAGCATTGCCATCTAGAAGCAGCCGCAGAGACAGGTACAGGTTCCTGCCCGCTCTGAGCCTGGGAATGCGGCCAGAGCTTACGGGGAGGTGGAGCTTACTGGGAGGTGGAGCTTTCAGGGAGGTGGAGCTTACGGGGAGGTGGAGCTTTCAGGCTCAGTTGGCAAATACCTGAAAACACAGAGGTTACAGTGTGTGGGTGTGGGTGGGGATCATGCTCTGCAGTTTGGGGAGTGTTTCACAGAGTCCAAGGGAAGAGGACTTGAACCAGAGACCAGGGCACTGTAGGGAGCTTGCTCTGGGAGGCCTTTCTCTCATGGGTTCTCTGTTTCTCCTGTCATTGTGTCACAGGGCCCCAAACCTAAGTAGACCCCCAGACCTTAACACAACTGACTCCATGATGAAAGTGCCATTCAGGCTGTAAGATTCAGCATGTAGACAGTTAGCCAAAACTAGAGCAAAGGCCTAACCCATCAAAGTCTATATAGTTCTGCAAAAGTCTCTAAAGTCCTAACCTTGTTATTTTGGCTTCTGCAGTTCCACTCCTGGCTAACTGTTCTTGTTAATTAAAATATGTCAACTTAAAACATAATTTTTTGTGCTTAAAAACTCACCCCGAGGAAGACTCGTTGCTGCACTGGGATCCGGGACAGCTTCCTATGGGTGTAAAGCCACGCCAGAGCACTGCGCTCTGGAGAGGACCCCACAACGTTTCCTCTAAATCCCAGTTGGCACGTGACAGAAAATAGCCACTGAGCTGGCACTTGAATAGAGCCACTTGGTAAAGACTAGGAAGGAGATTCGCTAAGAGAAAGGTCAAGGGAAGTATAGTCCCCCTGGGAGTATAGTGAGGAACCCATCTAACTGGATGGAGTTTAGGTTCTTGAGATCCTAACGATTCTGTAAGGTCCAGTCTCAGGCAGCTGGGATAGGTCGCTAGGCTGGGTACCTTTTATGCGTATCTTCAAAGAAACCATTTACTTGTGCTGAAACAAGCCATGGTTTGTACCACAGCAGGGCAAGCGCCGACCTGGGGTCAGTTGCAGATGCTCCTCTGGCCAGCAGGGTAGCCACGGGCCAACATGGCTCCTGAACGCTTGGAAAGAGCTAGTCAGACCGAGACGGCACAAGAGCTCCAAAGTGGACCTCCAAAACGTTAGTGCCAGACTCGTGAAAATGACTCATTACCACTGTAACATTAACCGTGACATGAATATCAACGGTGAAATTATACTGTTTGGATGTATGGATTCAATAAAATATATCAGTCATATTAATTTTACTTTTTTTTTCCCAAAAATGGGTTAAAAGGGCTGTTGGGGGTATAGCTCAGCAGTAGGGGACACACTTAACATCTGTGAGGCCTTGGGTTCAGTCCTTAGCACCTGGCTGGAGAGGCGGCTCAGTGGTCAAGAATGCACACTGCTCTTGCAGAGGAGCTGAATTCAGTTCCCAGCACCCAGGCTGGGCAGCTCCCAACTCTAGCTCCCTGGGTCATCTGCACTCATATGCATACCACTTCACATATGCAAATAATTAAAAATAAAAATGTTGCTAAACACTTATTTTATGTGCGTATGTGTTTGCCTGAGCATATGCATACACACATGCGCACATAAGAGCCGTAGGGTGGGAAGAGGAGCTAGACTTTCCTGGAACCGGAGGTATAGAGTCTCCATGTGGCTGCTGATGTCCAAACCCAGCTCCTGTGCTAAAACAGTAATTGCTCTTAGCCACTGTGTCATCTCTTCAGCCCCCCCCCAAATAATAAGCTTTTAAACTTATTAAATTAAATTTGTTTTTGTTTATGACAGGATCTCTCTGTAGTTCTGGAATTCACTATTTTGATCAGGCTGGCTTTGAACTCAGAAATCTGTCTGCCTCCCAAGTGTCACCATGCCTTTAACACCTCTCTCTTCTCTCTTCTCTCTCTCTTCTCTCTTTTCTCTTCTCTCTCTCTCTCTCTGTCTCTCTCTGTCTCTCTCTCTTTCTCTCTCAAATGTGGCTAAAAGCGAAGTGGCTACACCTCAGTGTGCTTGCCTAGGCACGCACAAGGTCCTAGCCTCAATCTCCAGGGTTGAATAAAAGAAAAGTGGAAAAACTGGCTATTAGAAAATTCAAAACCACAAAACTGGCTCACATGATACTCTTACTGTGCATGAGCAACTAAGGCTCTGCACCCGATAGTTCACCTTCATTGAAAAGAACAAAACCCCACACGCTTAGCAAACAACTCTCGAGAAGGCCAGAGAGCGCACGTGCGACCTCAGCGCCTACACCTCTCTGGTTGTTACTGTGTCCTCCAGTGGCCTGAGCGCTGGGCCGAGCCACAGCGTTTCCTACCATGCTGCCCCTCCCCCAACCATAAAAGACATAATGAGGACAGAGAGTCCTGGCACAGGACCCAGGAACTCTTCAGGGCCTGGACATGTGTTCTCGGGGACTTACATTCTATTCCTCAGTAGATCTCACAGGAAGAGACCACACGGCTCCCAGAGGGAGCTGCCTTGGCTGGTAAGATCTAGATCTCGCTCGCCTTGGGCCTTCAGCACCCCAGCCAGGGAGGGTGAAACTCTCCACTCACCAGAAGCTTTACTATGCGATTGTAAATCTCCTTGATTAACAGAAATGTTGAAAATAATCGAATTTCTCTTTAATATGCGATTGTATATTAAACACTACAACAGAAAGTTTGAAAAATACCGACACAAACTGTTTTGTTTCCCAGGAGTTTGGCTTCTTGTCACACTTGGCAGCAGGTGATGGGGCTCCCCTTAACTGTCCCCCAGAGACATGTGCTTGGCACGCTCACCTCTCTAAAATTCATAGGACCTCAAGACACGGACTATGTCTCCGTTCCACATCCTAGGATTATACAAAACCTGCCTTGGCTGTCAAAGTCCCACGGGCAACCGCCATACTCTGTCCAGCCGCACTTCCTCCACACCGTGGAATGTACTAAGCTGTCAACGGGCCAGGCTGTAAGGAAGTCCTCTTGACAGGCCAGAGTCATAACCGCAGATCCCTCCATCTCTGTCCAGTTCTGCATGCCATTGCCACTCTCAAACCAGTCCACCCTCGCTGAGACACACCGAGACGAGGGCTCCTCCCAAGGCAGGAACAACCTGTGACCTCCATCTGTACCTGTCTCCAGTCCTGACCCTCAGGGGAGAGAGCGTGCCTCAGCGGGGTTAATTAAGAATGTACTCAGCATCCTGGCTTAGGTTCCGACCCACGCTCGATGGCCATCAGACCACAGATTAATTATGTAATCCTTCTAGGGCTCTGTTTTCCCATGTGTAAACTGAAGTTTATGAGAGCACCTTCTTCCCTGGATGGGGGCAGCATAATGTTTGTATTATATGTTAACATGCACATAAATATATATAGTACATAATGAGATAATGTGGGAGCTTTCTATAGTGGACCCGCAGATGCCCTGAGCGACTTAGCAACTGCGATTTATCACAGACTCTTTCCTGTCTTTGGTTCTCTTGCCTTGGCTATTGGGGTGTCTGTCAGAAGACATCAGTAGGATTGATTGCCTGAATTGTGGGCTACATTTCACTTATTAAGCAATGGCCATCTGGGTTGCTTTTACTTGTGTGTGTTGGGAGGTGAGGGGGTGCATGTGTGTGGAAGCTAGAGGACAGCCTTGGCTGTAGCTTCTCAGGTGGTTTGGGTGGGGAGCAGAGGGCTCTGGTCCTTACCCAGTAGGCTAGGCTGGCTGGCTGGAGACCCCTGGAGACCTGCCTGCTTCAACCTCCCCAGTGCCAGGATGGCAAGCGCACACCATGGTGCCTTCACATAGGTTCTGGGGGTTGTAAAGCACCTTACGGTTTTACTTTTTAAGGACTGTGAATAATGCTGTGAGCATTGCTCGGTGGATTTTTGAGTGGACCTGTGCTTTTCTTTCTCTTGTATGTATACCTGGAAGAGATGTGTTGGGCCAGTGCTCCGCCTATATTAAACCATCCCAGGAACTCATATTTCCGAAGGCGTCCGCACTGAGTTACACTTCATTCTCGCCAGCAGTGTAGGAAAGTGCAAACCGTTCCTTATCCTGTCCTACGTATGAACCTATGTCTGACTGTGGTTTGAATTTGCACAACCTCAATGGCTAAGGTTTTTTCATTCCCCAATCATTTCTTACTTCCTCTAGGATTCCCATTGTGGGTCTTCCAGATCTTTTCTAGACTTCCAAGGGTCCCAATTTCTCCCACCCCCTCATCTCTTGATATTATGAAGTACCTTCATGCATTTATGCCATCATCCAAAGTGAACAACTGAGTAAGAAAAACCATATTCTTTGCCCCCACCCCGTATTTGTATAATAGTCTGGAGGTGTTATTCAACAATCTTGGGGGATTGTTCTCTTTGGAAGGCTTCAGAAACTTCCCAGAACCTCCAGGATAAAATTTAATGGTAAAATTCAGGGCAACTATGAATAACATGTGTATATATGAGTGTAGGCCAGCTCCTCCCCTGCCTCTACCACAGTGAGTAACCCTTTCCAAACCCCTCTCCAAACTACACTTTTTCCAAGGCAAGAGATGAGTCTGACACCCTTGCATTTCCTATAGTCCAAGAACAATACTTGGTCTGTTAAAAGTCACAATTAAAAGGATGCATGTTGAGTTAGTAGGTGAGAAAATGGCTAATGGGATGAATGAACACAAGACCATATAGTTCTAGGAATCAACAGAACTTAGGTTAGAGTCTCTTCCATTGCCCACTTCAACGACCCGATCTAGATCAAGCCAGCTGAGGTGAGGTTTGAATTTAGTAAAGTATTTATAACAAATACTACCAGCCTTTTAAGTTTTAACTCCTGGCACATTTGGATCTGTTTTGATCCTTTAGAGTTTTAAGCAAAACAACCTGACTTAAAACCCATCATCTGGATAAGAACTCTGGAATTCAGAGTTCTGCTAAGGAGGCCTTGCTGAACTTGCAAGAACAGCAGGGGTGGAAGAAACCTACCTTCCTCTTTCACCCCCACGCAGATGCAGACAGGACAAAGGTTTGTGTCTAGCCAGCACAGGAAAGTCCTGAACAGTTTTGCTGAGGGAGGGGATGGAGGCGACAGGAAGTAGGCTTGCAGTGGGGTATCCGGCCTGGCCCAGCCTATGGGAGACAGGATGTTAGAGAGCTGGGGTCCACAGTTCACTGTTAATAGAGGCGGTTTCCTACTTTCCGTAGCATGTGTGGTGGCCCATATGATGAGTCAACGATAAATACATTGTCCTGAAATCTGAGAGGGAGGAAACGCCTGGCATTTACGATATGTCCTTCTGCTTATCCATGGAGAATGTTGTTGGGGGAGATAACGCAGCAAAGACAGTGTGTGCAGAGATATTTGGGACAGACTGAGGTGCTGGGCCGCGCTGAGATGGCATGCGGGCTCCGAGCCAGAACTTAAGCTTGGTCTTGGCTCTTCCCCTCAACTATTTTCTCTTCCAATTTCAGACTTCTCCCAGTTGTGCAGGTCAGAGGACCATAGGCCACAGCAGCTGGCCTTCTTTATCCCCAGTGCCCCTTCACTACTAAAGGACCAGGTTTCCCCAGGATGCCTGCCCCTGCCATCTGTGGTTTCTTCCCTGACTCTCTTCCTGCATTCTTTCTAGTTTCTGAATAATCAGATCTTTGTCGATCCTGGCTGAACACTGACTGGGTATCTTTTTGACACTGCTTATTTGACCATCCCCCATCTTACAGATTGAGAAACTGAGGCTCAAGGAAGAAAAGTGATTATTCTTATAATAAGCAAGATTTGTACTCATAGTATGATCCAGGGACTTCTTATTTAGCATTGTGTTTATTTCTTGCTATTTTTTTCAAAATATTTATTATATGAATACACTGTCACTATCTTCAGACACACCAGAAGAGGGCATCAGATCCCATTACAGATGGTTGTGAGCCACCATGTGGTTGCTGGAAATTGAACTCAGAACCTCTGGAAGAGCAGTCAGTGCTATTAACCACTGAGCCATCTCTTCAGCCCGCTATTTTTTGGATATAATAGAATCATAAAGTATTTTTCTCCTCAAGGAGTTAACACGATGACATTCTGGCAGATGCACTTTGCCAGCAGTGGTGCTGGGAGGGGAGAGGCCTTTCAGCCAATACCATCATAGCCATGGTGAGAGGCTCAGTTGCAGATACCACAGGGTACCAGCTATATCCTCTTTACTCTTAGCTATACAGAGTGGCAGATGGTAGAGGCTCATAAGAATTGCCCAGGTACTGCTGGGACCTGCCTCACCCAACATGAAGTCCTTTTCTCAGAGAAATGTTGACGTCAGGGACTTGTCACCAAGGAGGTAGAGGTAAGGGCCGTCAGGATGGCCAACCTTTGGCAGCTCACACCCGCGCTGGCTGTAGCTGTAGCTGTAGCCCTGTCTCTTCAGGACTCCCTGTCGAGAGACTCAGTCACCTGTCAGCTTGCAGCCCTTTAATCTCAGGCTCCCCATTTCTGCATGATGGACTAGGCTGTCATGGGAAGTTGCTTACACACTGGCTCCCTCCCATTTCAGCTGAACGCCATCTTCTCTAAACCCAGGCAGCTGAGGCGATCGTTCCCTGCCCCACTGAGCGGCACTGATCCAAGTCCAACCCCATTGAAGCCTCAACACCCGCTGCAGAGCATCTTCCTGCTCTGCCAGTCGCACAGGGCAGCTGAGGAGTCACTGAGACAGAGCCCGGTGACGGTGACGTGTGATCCCAGATGAATAGGTGCTCATACGGCTAGGCACCTATGTTTATTGATTTAGCAACAGCACCCAGCCTCCCTCTTCCCTCCCACCCCAGCCCCAAGGATGCAGATAAGCAGGGCTTGTGAGATTGACACCTTGTGACTGATGAGTCTCAAGACCACACAGATGTCTGCACTGATGCAGGATTAGTCTCTGACATCAAAGGAGTAGACTCACAGTGAAGAGAACTGTGGAGGCATGGGAAGGAACAGGGGTGTGAGAAAGTTAGGGCAGTCTCAGAACAATTGCCAGGGTGGCCTTTTCTGGCTTGCTTTATCCCTTCTCTTTCTCCAGGCCTTTTTGTCCCTTACTTCAGGGTCTTTTATGGAGGTCTAATACAACTGTTTGTTTTTGGTTTTGTTTTGTTTTTGTTTTTTTTTTTCAAGACAGGGTCTTACTGTATAGTCCTACTGGCCTGGAACTCATTATGTAGACTAGGTTGGCCTTGAACTCATGGAGCCTGAGCCTCCTACTCTGCCTCTGGTTATGGGCATGTCCAGCTTTTTTTGTTCTATAAAGTCCTAAGTCAAGGAACAGTTGTCTGTGAAGAGGAGATGAGGAGACTTGTTGCAGAGTGTGGGAAGCAGAATGGCCAGGTCTGAGGGAAGGTAGGAAACCTTGACTTCTTCCAAGCCAGTAGAGTAACAAACCCCATACCAATGCTTCAGGTAGACTCCTGAAGGACTGATTTGGATATTCTTGTAGCCACAGGGATATGACAAGAGACCATGTACTTTTTCAGGAATGACTTCTGTGTGCGATGCTGGACCAGGCGCTGCTGTGGACCTCTGCCTCAAATACCTACCAGTCTGGCCCCACTTCTTCTGACATGGTGTTTCTGAGATGTTAGCCAAATGTACAAGACTTGGGCCTCCATTGGAAGACCTGGGAAGCCATTGCAGAGCTAAGCAGAGGAGTGGCATGGATAAAAAGGACAGCTGAGACCTGTGCTGTGAGCACACCACTGTGAGCCAAGGCAGAGGTGACCTTTCAAGAGACTGCTTGAAGGATCAAGAAGAGAGGCCATGGTAGCTTAAGACCTGTTCAGGAAAAGGGCTTGGATTCTAGGTACATTCTGAAGGCAGGGCAGATGTGAAATGTCAAGTGTGAGATTGAGTGGAGGGAGAAAGAATGACCCCTGGAATCATGGTTTGAGTTACCAGAGAACAGGAGTCCTTGTCAATCAAGCTAGGAAACTTTTGGCAACAACAGTATTTTTGAGAGGAGGATCACGCTAAAAAATAACAGAGCCTCCAGGTTAGAACTTTTACCAGACTATATGTCTTTATGTGGCTAAAAATGGCATCCCTTCCTCTGGTGGGCATAGCCTCACATTAGGGTACAGCATGTTGGGGTGTATTCCCTTGACAGCGCAAAGCTTCTGTGCTGTGAAGAACCCTCACGACACCTGCAGAGGTCATCCTGGGGAGTGACAGCCCTGCAGGTGGGACTTGCCTGGCACACATTTGAGGCAGAGGAATCAAACTTAGAGGAAGCATTTATTCATCTCTCATGCTCTATAATGAATTTTATGCCCACCCTACACCTATAATACAAGCCAGCCTGTATAAGTTCATAAGATATTTTAAAAAAGTAGGGGAATAATATGAAGGCATATTGTTGGTCTTGTTATGACAGAAAAATGAATGCTTCTTTGTTTTGAAGGTATCTGGTCCTCTTCTCATAGGCTGAGAGCAGATAAATTCTGCACAGAAAGCTCTTTAATACAGCAAACCAGACAAGGAAAGTAAGCCTCTATATTCTTTCCCAAACGCCATCCATTGGCATTGGCATGTTGAGACAGAGTTTCTCTGTGTGGCCCTAGCTATCAGAGAATTCACTCTCGAGACCAGGTTGGCCTCAAACTCAGATCCACCTGCCTCTGTCTCACAAGTACTGGGATGACAGGTGTGTGCCACCACCACCCATAATACTCAACATTTTTGCTTCAAAGAAGTCATTCCAAATCTAAAGAGACATTTTGTTCTCCGCCACACTCAGTGTTACCCATGACATGAGCTGTTTCCCCAAAAGAACTTCCCAGCAGCCGAGGACTGTGGCATAGTCTACTTACACTACTTATGTTTGATGGTATCAGACCAGCCTCACATCCGCCCCCAGAGGTACTGCTGTCATTTTACAGGTCAGAAGATTAAGACTTGGAGAGCGGTGGTGACATGATCCAGACTCCAGTTAATAGTGGTGGGGCTGGAATAGAAACTTGCATCAGCCCGGCATGGTGGTGCACCCCTATAATCCCAACGCTTGGGAAGTAGGGGTAGAAGGGTCAGGCCTTCAAAGCCACCCTTGGCTGCATAAGACCTTATCTCAAAAACAAAGTGAGCAACTATGTAAACAAAGCCTACAGGAGCTCAGCTCTTGGGTGTAAGCTCCCTGTTTAATGGGGGATCTGAGGCTCTGGGGATGCTCAATCAGTAACGTGCTTCTTGCCCAAGCAGACCATCCAGAACCAACGTGAAAACCATTAACAAGCAGGTATGGTGCGGTGCACATGTAATCCCAGTGCTGGCCAGGCCTCTGAGACAGGGGGATCCCTGACCAGCCAAGTCTAACTGAACTGGGGAATTCTAGGTTTAGTGAGAGACCTTGTCTCAAACTTGAAGATAGAGAATGCCTAAGGTTGACCACTGGCCTCACTGTGCATGCACAAATGCACGTATCACCCTCCACCCTCAACACACAAGCGAATAAATGAAGACATGAGGGCCAAGGACATGGCTTAGCCAGTAAATGCACTTAGCCACCAAGACAGATGAGCTGAGTTTGATCCTTGGGATCCACGTGGTGGAAGGAGAAAACTGAGACCTTGGTTGTCCACAAACAAAGGCATAAAAAATCCTGAATGAGGCTCAGATGTGCTTCGGTAGTGACCTGTCATCCTCTGCAGCTTGAGTGGAGCCAGTACCTTACCCAGAAGCTCGGAGCAGCCGGCTGGCCCCTGCTCCACTGTAACCATGTGTGATGGGAAGGCAGTGATCAAAAATGAAGACATGTTGGAAAGATGAAACAGTACTCGGTGGAGTGCGCTACTCGGACATAGGGTACAACATCGAAAAGGATTTTGCAGCCTGTATCAAGGAGGGAGTTTGACAAGAAGTACAAACCCACCTGGCACTGCATGGTGGGATGGAACTTCGGTTAGTCACGTGACACACGAAACCAAACATTTCATCTACTTCTACATGGGTCAGGTGGCCATTCTTCTTTTCAAATCTGGTTAAAAGCATGGACTGTGCCAAACACCCAGTGATCACATCCAAAACCAAGGACTGCATCCTAAGTTCCAAATACCAGAGACTGAATCTTCAGCCTTGCTAAGGGAACACCCCGTTTGAATCTGCTGTGTTTTGTACAGGGCATTGTTCTCTGTACAAGTCTGTGGTTATAAAATTAATAAAACAGCTTACATTTGTATTTATTTTCTTATCCATACGTCTATGCCCCATTTTTTTCTCCCTTAGGTCACTCCTTTAAAAATAAATCTGTTGGAGATTTAAAAAAAAAACCAGAATGAATAAGTACATAAAGAATCTTCTGTTGCTCTAACCTGAGACCTGGGGCCATGGGTGTCTAGGATTTGAAAGGAGTGACTGACTGAATCTGCTCTGTCTCATTGTCTATCTGAGGCTGAGCCCTAGCTAGTTTTTGATGCAATGTCTTCACAGTCTAGACCATGACCATACTATAAAAGATGGAGAATACCAAAAACAAACAAAAACAAAAAACCCCCCAAAACAAACCACCACCATCAAGCAAGCAAAGCCCAGGGTGAGCTTTTTGGGCATCGATGTCTGTGTGCTGACACACTGAGTCATGATATTTGTAGGTTAGTGTGCAGAAATATTCTATTAGCAAGACCTCAGGTGTGCAGTCAGCTTGGGGACTACTGGAAAAGTCCCTGTCCCATCCTGGAGAAAGCACTACCTACACATCCAAGCTAACTCTGCCCACCGCCACACGTTCCCAACCTCTCTCCTCTCCTCTCTGCCTGACTGTGGAAGGTGTTTAACTTTTTTTTTTTCTTCTTCTTCCCCAGTTTCTTTACTCACACATCCCATTGATGTCATGTGACCCATGTTCTTCTGAAGTCACCCTGGGGTTCCATGTAACTTTGAAACATAGTATCCCAACCTGAAGGCCATGATTCCAGGCATGGCTGTGTCAACACCACATATCAGGGACTCTTGCTTTTCTAGTTTATCAGAATTTCTGGACCACAGAGGGATGGGCTTCTCTGAAGCAGCTGGGCAAACCGAGCATCACAGGTACCTTTGTTCTGAGATAGACCTCTAACTAGTGGAGGATGACTTTAAACCCATGATCCACCTGCCTCCACCTCCAAAGTGCTGAGGTTACAGCTGTTTTCCATCCTGCCCTGCCTCACAAGTGACTTGCTAACCCATGATGCAGTACAGCTGGACCTCTTAGGCCTCACCTGTGCTCTTGTTGACTGTGGATCTAAGCTTAGGACCACAGACTTCACCTCATCTGATTCTGTATCTTGCTTTTTTCTGGATTAAATGTTCCCCCCTCTTAACTCTTTCAGACTATCCACTAGGTTTATAGATAGAGCCAACATATAGATGTAACAGACACAATCCCACTCAAATCTCATTATTCATTTTTAACTGATTCTTGGTGTTTCTTTCCCAGCTTTTGTGTCCTTTGATGGTACTTGCAACCTTCAGATGACTCTTCTCTGAGTTCATGCATCTCCTTCAGATGCACCCCAGTCTCTAGGAGCCCAAGTCAACTGTAAACCAGTGTGGAAATTCCCAGTAATGAGGAAGAACGAGCTCTGAGGTGCTGGAGCTGCCCATGGGGCCAGGCTGACTCCAGACCTGCCACTCAAGATTGCACCTCCAGCTTGCATCTTCCCTGGCTTGCAGCCTCCACGGTCCTCTTAGGTCCCAGCCCTACCCCCTCCTGTCACTGGTTTCTTCTGTTCATGAAGCATTAGGCCTGAGAGGATAGCTGCAGTACACACAAGACACAGCAGACGTCCTTCATGAAAATATTTGCAGAAACACTAAAATGAGGAAAAAATAAAATTTCCTGAGCTGGGGAGATGGCTCAGTCTGTAAAGTTTCTGCTATAGCCATGAAGACCCTAGTTTGCCCCACAACTCACATACAAATCCTGGAGTAGTAGTGTATACCTGTAATTCCAGTGTTGTGGAGGTGTGGAAGGAGGATCTCTCGAACAATCACGGCCTAGCCAACTCGGCAAGCTCTAGGAAGACCCTGTTTCACAAAGCAAGGTGGTGAGTAACAGGAAGCCGATGTGGAGAGTGGAACTTCCCTCTCAGTAGATGAGCTATGTCCGCTTTGGTAGAGGTAGAATTACAGGCATGATCACACTTTAGTTAAAATAGGACCAATCACCAGCTGGGTAGCTTTCAAGGTAAATCTCTCCAGTAGCTTTGTGCCACACGGCTCAGGAAAGCCCTAACCCTGTCAGTCCTTCTCACCTGTCTGCTTCCTGCTTCAGTTGTTATCATTTGTGACTCGGGGTGGGGCCTGTTTCCTCTTAGAGATAGTCACCAGGATGTCTTTCTGAAAAATAGACACAGGAGCTTTCTATCTCTACGTCTAAAGGGTTTCTACCACAAGCCCAGAGTGGTAGCTACCAAAGAAAATCCTACTGGTGCCTTCTTCTAGAATCTATAGTTTTCTTTGTTGTTTTATTTTGTGACAGGGTCTCATGTAGCCCAGGTCAACTTCTAACTCATTATAGTGAGGATGGTCATGAGCTACTGATGTTCCTACCTCTACCTTCCAAGTGCTGAGATGACAGGCATACACCACCAAACCTGGCTTATTCCCTACTGTGAATCCAATCTGGGGTTTTGTGCATGCTAGGCAAGTATTTCACCAACTGGACTACCCCAGGCCTCTTTTGCTTCATGTTTTCAACTGGCTTCTTTCCTCCCATGATGTATATAATCATTGGTTGTGATTCACTAGGGTGAGCTATGATTTACAAAATCCCAGCTTTTGACTGCTAAATTCTGTGGACCTTTGAGTTTTGACTGCAGCCGGCCTCCCAGCTCAAAGCTTCTTTGCACCACAGACTCTGCCTTCTCAGCCTTTGCCTTCCACCCATCAGCATCTTTATTGCTCACATCTTTTTTTTAACAAAAATGAAATCCTATCACTGCCCTACTTAGAAGCTCAAGACTCCCTCACATGAGACAACTCTCAACTGGATCTGAGGACGTTTATATTCTAATTCCTCTCTCTGGAAAGTCCCTCTGCCTTAAAGTTCTAGTTAAATTGACTACCACAGGCCATACCCATGCACAGTCTGGGAGACTTGACCTGAGTAGGGGCAGTAAGAGATGGGAGAAATGACACACATGGCCACAGAAAGCTAGGATTTGATGGTATGGGTCCTCTGTTGGAGAAGCCACAGCACCCTGGAAAGGCCACCCATGTCTTATATAGAGTTGGATGGAGCGGCAGGGCTATTGCATACAGATAAACAAGGAGGCAGGGTTTATGGGATACAGCTGGATCAAAGTCAGGTTTAGCTAATCTTGGTAGGGCTCTGTAAGGGAACAGTCTTCAAGCTGTAAACATTGAGGGAGGAGAAAGGTGTGGTAGACATTCTCTGCACACAGTTAATACTCACACTGTCCCCCGAGGAGGGCTTTGCCATTCCTCCAAGTCTGAGCCTCTGGGGTCCTTGACATGACTGTGCCTATGTTAGAAACACACATTCAATCAGGGCTTGACTGTCTCAGGAGTTTTCTCTGTTCCTACATCCATGCATCCCAGCCACACCGAGCCTGCCTCTTCCTCCATCCCCTCTCCTCTGAGGAACTCTTTTCCTCCACATTCTTTCTGGTCAGCTCGTGGACCATCTTTCCAGGGCATCTTTTCCCTGCCTCTGTGAACCTAGCATGCCTCAAATCTGGCCTCTGTCCCAGAGCACAAGGCAAGCTGCCAATGTCTCAGACTCTGGAGTCATCTTGCCTCAGTTGAAGCTTACTCCAACCACTTCCTAGTATTGGTGCCACAGGCAAGGCACTCCACCTATCTGTCATTCTGCTTCCTCATCTGTAGATCAGGGGACACATTAGCACCTTCCTTATTGTTATATGCCCCAAAGTTTCCAACGCACCAACACTTTTTCTCTTTGTGCCTTGTGTGAGTCCTAGCCATCATTAATTACCCAAGTTGTTCTCTCCCCAATTTTATAACCAAATCCTAGCAAGTGGGGACTGATCTCCCTGTCTCTGTATCCCCAGCATCCAATAAATACTATTTGTGTTGGTAACTTCTCATTCCTGTGACTAAAGCAACTTAAGGGAGGAGGGACTTATTTCAGGTCACTGTTTCAGGGGATTTCTGTCTGTCAAGGTACGGAAGCCTGGTGGCAGGGGTTGCTTAGTCCATGTTGGAAGGAGCATGTGGCAGAGCAGCTATTCACATCTTGGCCAAACAGGAAACAAAAGAATGGGACCAGGACTCTGGCCAGACTCTACTGCTCAAAAGCCTGCCTGTAGTAATCCACTTCCTCCAGCCAGACCTTACTTCCTAAAGGTTCCACAGTCTCAGAAAAACAGTCACTACCTAGGGACCAAGAGGCAGACATCATAGCCTGTGGGGGAACATTGCTTACTCAAACCTCAACGGTACAGATCAGTGTGATGAATGTGTTGTTTGTTCGCGGGGCTAGCTCTGAGGCCGCAGACCTGTTTCAATGGGTTTGTATCCCTAGAGTGGGTCAGCAGCAGATCCAGCCCATGGCTAGACTGGCTTATAAATGCTGAGGATCTGAGGGAGCCAGCTCCCCGTCTGCCCTCCTTATCACTGCACCCTGCTCCCTGCCTCTCAGAGGCCTGTCAATATGGCTGTTAGACTCACTCTACTTATGCAAAGGGGCTCTGAAATTCAACACTCTTGCCCAGGGTTGGAAACGTGTCCTTTTTCCCATTGTGAACGTTTGGTCTCTGTGGCATTCACAAGAGGAGAATATGCCAGGACTCTGGGATGTTGTCACAGTCCAATGAAAGCAGAAGAAAGGGATTTCTTCAGGGACTCAAAAGTGAAGAGGGCACAATAACAGAAGACCTAGGATGCCCTGGACTCACCCATTTTGTGCTCTGGTGTCTGGTGAGTGATTCAATTCTTGACCATTTCTCCCCAGAAATAAAAACAATCTTTGCTTCTCAGGACTTTTCTAAAGAAATGGACCTTAAGCTGAGGATGCCCTTTAAGTTTAGGTAGATTTCATTGGAAAGCAACAAAGACAGCAGGAACCAGAGGCTTAGAAGAGAGGAGAGAATGAGGTTTGATTAAAAACTGATTCCAAGAAAAGGAAGGGCATTTATACAGGTATCTAGAATTTTCTGCACACCTGTGCTTCAGCAGAGGCTGTTTCAACAGAACTTACGCATGCATAGCTATTATCATGGGTGGAAAACAATGGCAGCCCAGACAGTGTTGTCAGACTCCTGGATCCTCCAGCACAGACAATGGCATCATCCACCATCAATGTGTAGGGAGAATCCAGGGAAGACCTAGGGAGGGCATGCTGGGAGAAGGCTTGATGGCCTTCTGCATCAGAGCCCTGACCCCTCACCCCTCTTATCACTTCTATCCTCTTCCCTAACCTTCTGCAGATCTTGGAATTCTCAGCCTTTAATATTTATTTTATTTTTAATTACACACACACACAAACACACACACACACGTGCCCGTGGAGTGCGGAAGAGAGCATCGGATCTCCGAGAGCTGGAGTTACACCTGGCTGTGAGATATCCCACTTGGGTGCTCACCCGCAAACTTGGGTTCTCTGCAAGATCAGTCTATGCTCTTAACTGCTGGGCTGTCTCTCTAGCCCCAAGTCCTCATTTAAAAAAGGCAGTCTTCATTTGTACATCTTCTTCCAGAACTATTTACAGAAAACTGGCTCTTTTTAAAATCCCCTCTCTATCCCACACTTCCTTGATTTCATTGATTCAAGTTCTGCTTCCTGCCCCTCTTCCCTTCCCTCCCCTCTTCCCCACCCTCCCCTCTTCCCCCTTGCTGGGGATAGGGCCATCTCCTTGCTCTTGTATCCCTGTGGTCTCGTGTGGTCAGCTGGGTCAGGGCCAGCACTTGCCTGATCAGCACTCTACCACCTTGTGACAGCTGATGTTGGGGACTGCCCTGGCTGGGACAATCCTGGGGCTTTGGCTCCTTACACTGATGACTTGCTGGGAGACCCTGGGCTGCCTTATAAGTTGAGCTGGCAAGGATCTTATTTGTTTGGATTGATCATGAACAAACTGCAATGTTGCTCTGTAATGTTTTTCCACCCATTCAAAATTACTTAGCCCTTAGCACATTCCAATGATGTATTCTAGATGTGGGGCAGGGATGTAAATAGGATCCAGTTCCTAACCAGAGTTACAAGTTGGTGTGGAGTTTGCTGCTGTGGTAATAACAAAAAACATTATATTAAAGTGAAGAAAAAACTGGGGTGGATGAATGACTTAAGGGTTTCTGTGATAAAATACTATAACCAAAGGCAACATGGGAAAGATAAGGTTTATTTAGGCTTGCAGCTTAGAGACCTTCATTGAAGAAAGTTAGTGTAGGACACTGGAGGCAGGAACTGAAGGAGACACCATGGAAGAATACTACTTACTGGCTTGTTCTGTATGGCCTGCTCAGCCTGCTTTCTTATATAACTCAGGACCACCTGCCCACAGGTGCTCTGCCCACAGGTACTCCACCCACAGTGAGCTTGACTCAACCATATCTTAATGACAAAATACTCTACGAACTTGCCTACAGACCAATCTGATGGAAGCTTTTTCTCAGTTGAGGTTCCCTTTTGCCACATGATTCTAGCTTATGTCAAGTAGACAAACAACTAACCAGCACAAGGTACAAAACATAGGTATGCTTTCTCCTGTGCTGAGCCTATCAGATATGCAAATTCCCTCTCTTGTTGTACCGAGTCTATCAATCTTTGATGGTCTCTTGGGTGATTGCCATGCTATAAATAAACATTACTGATGCCAGGTTGTTTTGACTGTGTCTGCAAAAACAACCGATTCCCTATCTCCTTGAGGCAAAATAGCAAACCGTCATTAACCATTAGTTTCTTTCCACTGAGGTAACCACGCAGACACCTCTAACTTCCAACAACTACCTTTAGAAGATTTATTTATTTATTTTCTATGCGTATGGATGTATTATCTGCACGTAGGTATGTGTACCACGTGTGCACCTGGTGCCCATGGAGGTCAAAGGAGTGTGTCAGATCACCTGGAACTGAAGTTGCAGATGATTGTTAGCCACCAGGTGGGTGCTGGGAACCAAGTCCTGCAAGTACTCTTAACCACTGAGCCAACTCTCTTGCCCTTTTGATCAGTACTTACTGGAGGGTAGACTTAGAGTCTAGGCTTACAGATGTCTCAGTACTAGAATCAGAGGCTGTGTGGAGGAGGATAGAGGGAAACCTCTCATGGATTCCTTTCTTTGAAAGAGGCCAGTAGGTGGAAGGAATACAGTGGAAGCGATAGGTATAGCTATTAACCAGTCAACTCTGGCATTAGTTTTCTCCTTTGCAAATCAAGGCTGTTAACAGAATCCTCCTGGTGCCATTGTGCGGCCTGAGGAGAAAGTGAATACGGAGCTTAGAGGACAGAGGCTTAGGGCAGGGAGACAGCTCAACATTGAGAAACCTTGCTGAGGACCAGAGTTCAGCTCCCATCACTATGGTGGGTGGCTCACAACTGAGCTAACTTCAACTTCAAGGGATTGGACGCTCTTGGCTTCTGAGGATACCTGTACTCACCTGAGCAAACATATAATTAAAAATAAAAAGTAAATCTTTCAAAAAAAAAAAAAAAAGAACACACATAGTGGTGGTGAAGATGGTAGAAAGCATCAGGGAGGGAATAGGCCCTGCGACTGGGGAGTCACTTTCATGCAGACTTGCAGAAAACATGGCTATTGTCACTGAAGGGGCAACTTTCATGGGATCATGAGGAATTCTGATCGGTAACATTCTTTGACGTCTTTCCTGGTGGTGCAACCCTGGGATCGCTTGTGTGCATGGGTTACACACACATAAACACACACACACACACACACACAGAGAGAGAGAGAGAGAGAGAGAGAGAGAGAGAGAGAGAGAGAGAGAGAGAGAGAGAGAGAGAAAGAACAGAAGCTAGGTTCAGGGATGCGGGCGCTCAGGTAAGGAGGTTGATGAGAAGGCTGTGTCTTCCCTCCCTTGCCCCAAAAGCACTTTGTTCTGATGTTAAAGGCTAAAGCACTCACACGTTGGGTTCTTATGACTAGGCCTTAGCTCTCTTAGCTTCTCTCCACCATCAGCTCCTTGCACTGTGACAGGGTTCCTAAGAAGGGTGGCAGACCTGCCCTTGCTTTGCTCATCCTTGCTAGGGGGCAGCAGAGTGTTCCGGAAAGGCCCTAGGGGCTGACAGGGTAGGTCACTTCTTAGATTGGCCACTTAGTACCTGGTGGGGCTCCTACTGCCTTACTCAATCCTTGATGAGTCAATGTCCTCATCTGCAAAATGGGGTGCAGGATAATGACACCTACCCCAAAGCGTGGTTGTGAAGATTGATTGACGTAAAGGGTGGTCAGTCCTGCCGGGTGGACACATGGCAATCACTAAATGGATGTGGACAGCCTGCGTTTGGCTTCCTCCGACTTGCATTTCAGGTCTCCAGCTTAGTCACTTCCTCCGGGAACCTCTTTCTGGCTCCTGAGGACCTGAGGGCAGTCGCACACTCCCAGCACGCATACCTGTTTTCTACCACAGCAACGACAGCTGTCTTCTCTCAGGGTCACCATCAGGGTGCAAATCTGTGAGGACAGGAATCAGTCGTTCACTAGGAGGCACACATAATAGGCACCCAGTAGTAACTGGGAAAAAAATGACAAAGACCAAGGGTCCCAGTGGTCCTTGGGGTTTGATGGAAAGCTCTGGGCTCGTGAGGCCGAATGGACAGACGATATAGAGCCCGGACCCACAGTGTGTGCAGGAAGACTGGACAGGGAGAAACAGAGAGGGCGACGCTCAACTTTGGGGAGAGAATGCTGTTTGACAAGTCTGGCAAACACCGGATCCCTAGCCCCGCCCCTCTCAGGCCCCTCCCGGGCCCCGCCCCCTGGGCTCCAGCCCTGCGGAAGCTGTGGCTTCCAGTGTCAGAGCCTCCCCCGCATAGGGTGCGCCCCGCATGCTTATCCTGCCCCGGAGCAGCGCGGGCACCCAGCTCTCGCTCCGTAGCCGCTGTGAGATGCTGCGCTCCACGTCCACTGTCACCCTGTTCTCAGGTGGCAGTACCAAGTCGCCTGGGACGCCCAGTAGAAGGGTGAGTAGCTAGCTGGAGAAGGAGCTGCGGGGGGTCTCTTGTGCCCATCCCTGTCACCCCCTCTGTGTGGATATGGGGAGGAGGGTGCTTGGGGGTCAGCTGCTGACCGCTGATACCTCATCTTGGCTCAAGTTTCCTGGCCAGTCCGGGACTGCACAGTGACTCTCACTCTGGATGTCCCCCGAGGCTGGAAGAGAGGGCTTAGGGGACTTTCTGGAATACCTAGAGCATCTCCACTGCCAAGCCAAGCTTAAATGTGGCACCAGTTTAAAAAGGGCAAGGGAGAGGTTTCTGAGGTCTTTACCCTGAGACACACAAGTACCGAATATATTTGAAACGCAAACTTTCCTACATCTCTTGATTGGGATCATCATACATCCAATCCACCAGTGATAGACAGTCTCTGATCCAGGAACCAGCTTTGTCAAGGTAGTTGCCTGTTTGTAGGCCAGAGCTGAGAGGCTGACCGCTTCCGAGTCCAACTGTGCAGGACTCTAGATTACACAGACACTTCTTTTT
Organism: Tokudaia tokunoshimensis; assembly: GCA_036184795.1. Classification (NCBI taxonomy): domain Eukaryota; kingdom Metazoa; phylum Chordata; class Mammalia; order Rodentia; family Muridae; genus Tokudaia; species Tokudaia tokunoshimensis. Next base: position 72,855,940 of record BTHU01000008.1, on the reverse strand, counting down.
TTGCAGCAAAGGGGCAGGTCCTAAAACCCTGAGCATCAACTCCAGGGAGGTTTCCCTGAGGAAATCTGTTTAGCCACAGTCTCTGCTGAATCTGTTCTTACCTCCCAGATGCTCCTGAAAGAATGGCCAGACTGGTCAAGTTCACATTCTATGCACCTTCGAAGATCAGGGCTTCAGAGAAGACTGCTAGGAGCTTGGCTTGTAGCTTTTGGATTCTTCTGGTATCATGTTATTAAATACTTTCCTCTTCTCTAATCGAATTTCCCCACTGTTCATTCTAACAGGGTAAATCCTCTTCCAAAAGCCCCTCCTGTGGTCCGGTCAGTTTGATTTGACCTTTAGTGTTTACTTTCTTAGCTATTTTTCTCCACCTATACATGAAAGGCATGTATTGCTTTGGGGTGAGGGCCAAGTGATGGTGTGTGTGTCTGTGTGCATTTATGTTTGTGTGTGTATGTTAGACACCTAAGGCTCATAGAACTCTGGTTGCTTGATCATTAACTTAATAAAGTAAGCTTCACATTTGGTTAGTGGGTTTCCAACTGAAGGCTTACCCTATTGCAAGATGGACATTTGATTTGATTCTTTCCCATGGAAGGCTTTGTTAATCAGAACAAAATTTTGGTTGACAAAGAATGAAATCATTCAAAAGATAGCCCTGAGCTGTGTGCAGCAGCCCCTACCCACAGGGAGACTCTGATTTATCTGGATGCTGGGATCCTGTGGGCGAACACAGGTGTGGCCAGTGTGTTCAGCAGCATCTTGGAGATTTTTCTCTTGAGTGATGTCAGGACATACTGGAATGCTTTGTCTTTTGGCTAAGACTGCATCGAAACTTTGGGCTGAAGAACTAAGGCTTCTGAATTCAGATTATATAGGACAGTTTGGAACATTTTAGTACTTCTTGTGGACAAAATCTTTCTAAAGGCTCTAAAGGGGTGTGTGTGTGTGTGTGTGTGTTTTGATTGACTAACTGACTCACTGAATATTTATAGATCTATTTCTGTGTGCTACAGGGCTGGGCACTCAGTTCCACTCTGCTCCTGAAGGCAGACATTATCACAAATGAGTTTGTGTAGTGAGCAGAGTATTTCCAGGGTTCAGTGATGCTAAAAGAAAGCCTTTCTGAGGTGTGTAGGGCAAGCCTCTCCCTGCAGGTGAGCTGCTACTTAGTCTCCCAGCAGGAGCAGGTGTTTGGAAGGCAATTGACAAGATTGATTGTAAAAAGAGAACTATCATTTATCTCAGTGGGCACTTGATATGGACTGTATGATTTGGAATAAAACACTGTTTTTGAAATTTTTTTTTTAAAAAAAATCCTTTTAGAAGCACAAGAAAATAAAGTTATACGCTAAATAAATAACCATGAAAAATGTTTCTGAAAATGAAAAGTTTCCAAGAAATTCCTTCTCTCACCCCTCCTCTGATGCTGGAAGGGAGATGGTCTCAAACTGGAATACTTCGGGTATGTTCAACCCGTCACTCCAGAGCCTCCAGCCAAGGGTAGCTAAGGATCTAGTCCATCACAGAATCCTAAATGTTCTTTTTTTTTTTAAAGATTTATTTATTTATTATATGTAAGTACCCTGTAGCTGTCTTCAGACACCCCAGAAGGGGCATCAGATCTCATTATGGATGGTTGTGAGCCACCATGTGGCTGCTGGGTTTGAACCCGGGACCTTCAGAAGAGCAGTCAGTGCTCTTACCCGCTAAGCCATCTCTCCTGCCCCCTAAGTGTTCTTAAATCACTATGAGATGCTTTTGTTTGTTTGCTGTGGTTCTTGAGTGTGAACTTTGTAAAGGACAATGCTGTGTCTCAAAGTCAAAAGGTCTGCTAGCTATTAAAATAGATCAGTTTTATCTGAAAGGCTTATCAATGCAGCGGCTGTGGGGGAAACCAGGCTGTGCTGTCGCAGAGTTCAAGCCAACCAGAAGTGTTGGTGGCCGTTGACTTTGGGCAGGAGTTGCCCTGAGTCAGCTGCAAGGGCAGTGTCGACAAGGTTGTCACAGGTCACCCTTTGTTCAGAGACTGCCACCTGCAAATAAATGTACTTACTTCCCTCTTGTCTGAAACCATCTCAATGGGGAGGAGGGAGCCTAGGGGGAGAATGGTTTCTGTTAACTGATAAACAAAACTCTGAGAGGCATTCATACAGCAACCCATGGGAATATATACTAAAAAAAAAGGATCTGCCTTCAAACCACTTGTGCACTAAAAATAGTTTATCTATGGCAACAGTGGGAAGATAAAGTGTTTGGAAAAATAGGTACAGACAGAATGATGACCTTGGGGGATGTGGGGGTGGGATTTAAAAAAAATAGGAACATGAATGACTTCGTGATTTTTGAAAGGAATTTTGTAATTGAAGGTTACTCTCACAGCATAAGCCTTTGAGATGAAGTCAGTTGTGTGGCTAGGTTGTATGCTTGGAGTGGAAGGCACATGCTGTCATGTCCTGTAATCAGGTGCTTTGAGCTCAGACCCTGGGCTAGAGCAGAAGGAGATGTGAAGCCTGTCACAGATTCTCTCCAGCACCCTGTTCTCTTGATAAGGGGAGACTGTTGGCTGCTTGTTGCTGGCATTGTGACCCCTTGGTGGCATAAAAAAAAATCCAAACAAGGCCGTGGGATAAGCTTGTTTCTCAGCCAGCCCTTCCTTTGGCAGAGGCTTTCTCTCCTACAACCCAGAACAGGCCCGCCCATCCTCACTCCCCGGCTGACACTGATGCTGTGCTCACCAGAGTCTTGTCCCTGCCTTGTTGGTTTGAAATAAGGAATTCCCCTGGACTGGCATGTGAAAGAGACTGGCAGGTGTTCCAACGTCCTCTTTTCAGTGGAGGAAACAGTCTGTATAGCTCTGTTTCCTGTACCCTGTGGAATCGAAAGACAGTGTGCAAATAACTCTACCATCCTGCAGGATCTGAGGAAGGGACGTGGGGATTTGGGGGGAATTCAGCCCCTGATAGAAGGAAGCTGGTGGAAGTATACACTAGGGGAGCAGAGGAGGCGGATTTTCATTGCATCCTGAAAACTGCCTGACTGTGGCTCGGGACCTTCTGAACCAATTCCTGACAGGCTAGGTGGTAGAGTTTTAGAATTGTGGTATCATCGGGACTTAAGCCAAAACACCTCTGCCACTAAGAAACACTAAGACTCAGAGACTCAGAAAAACACCAACTGTTGTTTTTTTTTTCTTTTTTCTTTTGTCCTTCCATCTTGCCTTGTTCACCGTAGAGTAGTCAGACTTGGTGTTCTGAAGGATACTGAAGAACACTGGGTTTACAGAGCGTCCCACGTGTATTCTGCAGAGTATATGGGATGGGAGTCCAGCCTTGCTCCTAAGCGACTGCAGAGACCTAAATGGGTCTCTGTTTCTCTAATGCTGTGCATACACACTGAGAACTGATCTGGATGTTTGTGTCCCTACTAAGCTTCTTGGTGGCTGGCACACCCTTCCAAGTCAGTGAGCCTCAGTTGCCAGATTGAGTTCAAGAGCTGGCTCACTGGAGCTAAACCTGAGGTCCTTCAATCTGAAGTACGTCATCCGTCACCTGCTTTATGGTTTAAAATGGCCCCAGTACTTTTCCAGCGTGTAGGAGAATAACAGTGGTGCTTGCCTCTTTCCCCCTTCCGATGAGCCGTGTCTCCTAAATGTCAACCATATAATGATCTTTTCTAACGTGCAAAATCCAGCCACCTGGTTCTTCTGCTTCAGGAGCCTCTGCAAAGCCAAACTCTGCATGTAATATTCAGGCCCCCAGCCTGACTCTTGTATGTCTTGTCTATCTCTCTACTCTTCCCAGGTATCGCAAATACCTCCCTCTCTGGAGCTTCCTGTGCGGCTTGTTTGTTTTTTCCCACGCTCGTTGCTTCACACTTCTCCCCTAAGGAGAATCTGACTTGCCTTGAACCCTCAGTTCCTCAGCTTGTCCAGCCCACTGTTGTGTGAAGATATGAGTGACCACTTAAGAAGCTTTAGAGACCTTAGAGGTACGTTCTGTTGACGCAGTGTGCCCCACACAAACACAGAGCCCTGAGTTCAAGCCCTAGAATCCATATAGAGACATATAGACATATAGATATATATGCATGCATGCATGCCAGGCATGGTGGCTATGTGTGCTCATAATCTCAGCAATATGAGCAAATGTGTGTTCATAATCTCAGCAGTGGGGATACAGGGACAAACAGATCAATGTTCTGGTAAATCCAAGGATTGTGGTACAAGGTATGATAGCAGTCAGGGTCCAAAAGAAACTTCACTTCACATCCATTCAGGAAATGAGAACTTAAGGGGAGAATCCTGGGATCCAGCCAGCCTGATGCTTCTGTCCTACTTACGAAGGAAGCAGATGATGAGAGAGTGGGATGGCCCAGGTGACAAGTTTGATGATTATGGGAAGGTCTCCAATACTCACCTTGCCTCTTCCTCTGCCACAGTTGGAATTTCATTTATTGGGTTAAGTCAGTGATGCTCAACCTCCGTTCTACATAGAGTTACCAGGCAGCATAAAGTCAACTCAGGCTTTGAACCATATGGGACATAGGCTGAAATCATGGACTGGTACTATGTTTAGTGGGGAGTACCCCATGTGATTGTGAGTACAGTTGAGGACTCTGAGAGTGTTTCTTTAGGCATTACAGATTTCTTGGAAGGGCAGCTATTCTGGGGCAGCCAGCAAGATCCCTTGGGCCTTGTAGATGACCATCAAGGTGATGGGTTGGGCAGGGGTCAAAGCACTGTTAGATATAGCAGGATCTTTGTGTGCATTTGTGGACTTACACTTTCTTCTCAGATCTTAGCAATTGAGCACATTCTGTAACTAGTACAGAAGTGATCCAGAGAGAGTTGAGAGAGCAAGGGAGGCCCCTGCCTTCCTCTTGGTAGATTTTGTGAGGCTGCAGCCCTGACATGGGAAAGAAAGGTCCCTTCCCATGGTGAGAGTGGAGGCTGGATGCTGCTCCTCAGACAGATCTGGCCTGCTCTGTTTTGAATGTCTCTGAGCTAAGAGTGGATTTCACCTTGGCCTATAAAGTCAGAATAGTTCTTATCTAGCCCTTTATATAAAAATGTTGACCCCACCTTGATATAGATAATGAAGCTACAAGTTCAGGGTCACAACAATCCTTATCTAGATGGTGTGTGTTCCATTCTCACTTGGCCTGGCATGCAGGTTCCAGAGGTTGGATACTTTTGTGTTGAGCAGGAAGGGGAGGTCCATCCTCCAGCCACACCCGCAAAGGCCACACCTGGTGTTTTGAAGGGCAGCTTGGCAGGACTCCACAGTAGGAGTGGACCCTACCTGAGGGAGACATAAATTCATTTGGTTTATTTCCTTAGGGAAATCCAGTTTGCAAACTGATTAGCAAACTCCTGTTACCACCCTGGGTCATCTTTTCCACCCCCTGAGATAAATTTCTCTTCCCCATTGGGAGAACCCTAGTTTCAGAAGCTGAGAACAGAAAGGTGGATGAAACCCCAGTGTGTCTTTAGATGAAGACCTCTGCCTCCACAAAAGGGGTCAGAGAGTCCCAAAGTTCCTCTGTGTCCTGAGCTATAAACAGAGGCTTGATTGTACCTTTCTTTGTGTGTGAAGGAGACCTGAATCCTAGCTGCTGCTCTCTTGCCTTCCCTCCCAGGAGGGTGACTTTAAAGACAGTGGGAGAATCCCTAAGGAGTTTCAGGTATGGTCTCCTTTGTTAGAGTTTACTCTCTCAAACAAATCCAACCCAACCACATTGATACCCTGCTAGGCCCTGACAAGGCTGTAAAAGTCATCCTGGTAAAATGCTTTCCTGATCTCAACCTGTGTCTTCCCTTCCATCATTTTGTAGTGGAGAGAGTATTAGGAGAAACCTCATTATTCAGATGAATTGTTGAACTCATATTTCAGTGTTAGTCTCTTTATCCATTCCCTGTCAAATGGAAGAGTTTGGCCCTTAGCTCTCTGTTTACATTCATCTCACCTGCTAACCAAATAGCTCAGGTTGTATGTAACATGTCACTCTCTGGACATGTCAACATTGAGCTGTACCTGAGCTGGACCGTTTTTGCCTGAGAGATGTCTGTTCAATGATAGGTGATGATAGATTTCCCAGACCTACAGACCTCACTCAAAAGAACCAAGCTATCCTTTTATACCCAGCTCACATGGCATCACTATCTCATAGAGTTCCACTTCCAGTTAAGATTAAGGTTTTCCTTCATCCACATAACAAGAAACTTACAGAATTCCTAACATGTTCCAGAGACTGCTCAAAGCTCTTAACATGTCAGCTAAATTAGCCTTCACGCTTGAAAGAGAAAGTTGTTTTACAACTAAGATAACTGAAACGCTGAGGATGAAGCCACTTTCTAAAGTTTCATAGCTAGTGTCAAAACCAGTATTATAACCCAAGAAATGCAGACCCCGTGCTTTAACCTCCAAGCTACCCTGCCTCTCAGTACCATGCATTGGCTATGCCTGCCATTGTTTTATGTAGCCTTGTTTGAGCATATTAATAGCTTATGAGCTCCTGGGGGTACAGCAGCTTCTTTGTCATCATGGTCCCTTCCTATCCTTTAAAAAGTACTTTACAAATCATAGGAACTCAGCCATCAAAGAATGGAGCAAGCTGGGAACCTGTGAGACCGCAATGGTATGTGAGCTGCAGTTCTCCACATTGTTCAGACCTCAAGGACTGAGCCTGCTGCTGAGCATGCTGGGTATAAACTGTACTAACTACCTTTGAGCACTGTTTAGCCTGGGAAAACCCTGGGAGTTGTGAGTTTCAGGAAGCCATAATGATTAGCATCATAAAATGTGGAGATAAGCCATGTTGAGTTGATGTTACTCAGGGGAGATTCTGCACTGGGAAGATGGGTAGACACTTCATCATATATTACAGAACCAGGTTGGAGACAACCATAAATTGTGAGGTACATTCTGCCCAGTCACCCTAGTGTGCAGAGTTCAGGGGTCATGTTCCTTACCAAACCTTTTATCAGGAATTCAGAATACCTCCTAGGCCTCTAGCATACTTCATTTGCTGTCACTGAAGCTATTGGGTTTAGGAAAAATTAGCAACCCCTCCACACATATTCTCTTTTAATTTTCCTTATTGTTATTACTATAATTGTGTGTGTGTGTGTGTGTGTGTGTGTGTGTGTGTGTGTGTGGTCAGAAGAGAGTGTGCATCCGGTGTCCTCCTCTGTCACCCTCCACCTATTTCTTTGAGGCAGAATCTCTCCTCAAATCTGGGCTCATGTTTTTTCAGCTATGCTGCAAGTACCAGATGCACACTCTCTTCTGACCTTCTCATTTATGTACAGGAGTGCACATAGACACACAACTATAGTTATTACTATAGTAATAACAATAATAAAAGTTAAAAGGAAAAAAAAGTTAAAAGGGAATATATGTGGAAGGGGTGCTAATTCATTTTAAATTGGATAGCATCAGCAACAGCACATTGTTTCCATCCCCCTCAGAGCTAGGGTTACAAGTATGGGTGGAATGCTTAGCTTGTTTCATGGCTGCTGCTAGGAACTGAACTTTGGTCTTCTTGGTTGGGGAAAAATGCTTCTAATCAATGAGCCACCACACTAGTTCCATTATTATTTTAATTTAAAAACTACTTGAAACAGTTGCAAGCAACACAGAAATCTACAGCTCACCCACAAACATTTTTTAAAATGATAAACAACAGTTGTGCTTCCTTAAGGGTGTATTTCTCCCCTTTAAATCTACATGATAAGGATGCATTTAAAAGCAAAATGGGGTTAGTCTTTTGTTCTGCAACTTTTTCTTTTCCTTCCTTCCTTCCTTCCTTCCTTCCTTCCTTCCTTCCTTTCTTTCTTTCTTTCTTTCTTTCTTTCTTTCTTTCTTTCTTTCTTTCTTTCTTTCTTTCTCTCTTTCTTTCTTTTTTTGAGACAGAGTCTCTCTGTATAGACTTGGCTGTCCTGGAACTCACTCTATAGACCAGACTAGTCTCCAAGTCACAGGGATCTACCTGCCTCTGCCGCCCAAGTGCTGTGATTAAAGTTGTGTGCCACCATTGCCTGGCAGTTCTTTTATCATAACAACTATATGTTTGCTAGGGAGGTGTGTGATCCTGCTCCAAGCTGGAATTAAGTTGCTTGTGTACCATCAATAGTGGGTCAGCATCTATTAAGAATAACTGTGCTTTTTAATATTTCCATCAAAGCCCTTTATTGATGGGAGCAGATGCTTTGGATAGGACCCGAGGTTGTAGCCCTAGGCATCTGCTGCAACAGCCAAATGGCTTTGAAGCCAAATCTTTTATCTTGCAGGCTCTTCTCATTTTTATGTGTTGTGTTTACTGTTGACTTTGTGCATGTCTTGGTAGGTGTGACTCAAACAGCCCATCCCAATGGTCATGGTGTACTGCCAACTGTGGGAACTGTGTGGAGGAATGTCAGAATTCTGGGAGGGCCAGTGGAGAATGGGTACAACTGTGGTGAAACACCATCTCACTTGTGGGTGAATTAATGCATAAAGTCTTTTTCCTGAAAATTATGGCCATTAGGAAATGCCCCTCTAGGATCCACGAGCTAGGGAAAAGGCATTGTTTACCTTCTAATGCCGCAAATTCCATTGACCAAAGAGTTTCCATGGAAATGAGGGTCAGGAAGTCAAGTGGACCTGTTTTGTTTTGGAGCATAGGTTGAGAACATAGTGATAATATCTAGATATTAATAAAAATACTTTACTAGGGCTGGGGAGGCCACTCAGCCAGCAAAACTTCTGCTGAGCCATTGTGAGTCTGAATCCATAGAACCCACTTCCAGACTGAAATCTCAGCATTCCTACAAATTCCTGGAGTCTCACAGGCCTGAGCGTCTGGCATGTGCAGAAGCACACTGCCAAGACAGCACACAGCCAAGATGCTCCGCTGCAAACATGCCGTCATACTGTGCCAACACTAAGGGCCTCATGCTTGATCTACGTGACCTCATCCTTCTTTTGCTTGGACATAGAGTCTTTAAGAGGCTTAGTGGCTTGCTTCTTTGCAAGTAGCTTCAGAAAGCCTGGTGCCTGGTCTGGCACAGCAAGGGCTGACATCCGAGGTTGTTCTCTGACTTCCACATAAGTATGGCATGTGTGTTCACACTTTAATACATAAATGTGTGCATGTATACAGATAGACAGACACACACATGATCAACCTTAACATCTACAGAGGCATGCCTTCCTTTTAATCTCATCTTACAGTTGAAATTCAGAGAATAAATTTCCCATGGCCATGTAGCCAGTGGATATTAGAGCCTGTGTACACATGTGTATTTGTGCATGTGAGTTCATATAGATGTGTGTGCACCCTCATGTATGTATGGGATGTGGTGCATTAGAAACACACTTCCTTTCTTCTGTTAACAGACATGCCATGGATCAGATTCAGCCTGACCGAAATGATTGCCGAGAATCATTGATTTGCATGGTCCACCTGGTGTGACTTACACTTTAATGTGTGTAAATGCCAGTCTAGTTTTAGCTGGGTGGAGTGGTCTACAGTCAGAAGGTTGCCTTTCTTCATAGGTGACTCCCAGTTTTCCGTTAGAGCTACTGCCCATCCAGAAAGAGAGCTATCTGGAGGAATGGCTAGCTCTCCTCTTGGCCAGCATGTCTGGGTACTTGTAAAGCTGTCCAGAACAGAGATAGCCCTGGGTGTCAGGCCAGCTCCATCCTGAGGTCACTGGGAAATGGAGCTAGTCCAGGAGAATATAAGGATAGAAAGGCACCTTGACACTTCATCATATATTACAGAACCGGGTTGGAGACAGCCATAAACAAAACCCAGGGCATTGTGCATGTTAAGCAATTACTTTTTGGTTTTGTTCTTTAAGATGGGGTCTCAGTATGTAATCGTGGCTGTCCTGCAACTAGCTATGTAGACAAGACTGGTCTTGAAATCACAAAGATTCCCCTGCCTCTATCATCTGGGTGCCGGGATGAAAGGCATATGTTACCATGCCCATCCTGGCAGATTTTGGAGCAGGATATCACTAAGTTGTTCAAGCTGGCTTTGAACACACTTTGTGCACAGGCAGTCCTTCAGCTTGCCATACTCTTGCCTCTGCCTCTGGAGTAGCTGAGGTTGTGGACCAGCACCACCAGACCTGAATTAGATGAGCATTGTAATGGCCAGGAGGTATTCTCCTTGTATATCTGTCTCTGTCTGCACTTCCCACTTTTATAAGTTTACCAATCATTTTGGATAAGGATTACCTCTGTGATCTCATTTTTATTTGATTGCCTCTGTGAAGACCCTCACCTTGACAGAGCTTGCCTCTAGCACACACAAGGCCCTGGGTTCCATCCCTAGCAACCAGGCCTGATGGTACTCAGGATCCCCGACTGTCACCAGACTCTCAACAAATCATACAAGCTGTAGCTTTAATGCTTCTTTTGTGTTTAATTTTAAGAGGAATGGTGCAGTTTAGTCTTTCTCTCATTGGATTGGCTTGGCTTTGCCGTTCTGAGCTAGAAGTAGGGTCTCCTGTGTGCTCGATCAGAAATTTACCATTAAGACAACACTCCCAGTGCTGGCCTATTGAAAACTGCTTGAGAACCTTTATTCATGTATGTATGCATATATGTATGTATGTATGTATACATGAATGTATATATATATGAATGTGTATGTATAGTATATGTGTGTATCTGTATGTATCTGTATATATTATATTTTGTTTGATTTTGAGACAGGATCTCACTATGTAGCCCTGGCAGTACTGGAACTCACTATGTAGACTAGGCTGGCCTTGAACTCACAGGGATCTGCCTGCCTCTGCCTCCCAAGTGCTGAGATTAAAGGTGTGCACCACTATGCCTAGCCTTTATGCCAATATTTCAGTGATCTTTATCTACAGCTTTGAGAACCTGACAGGAGCGCCTCAGAGGTCAGTGACAGGTGCTCACTATGTAGCTAATGAAACTCCCATGTTATTACCTTGGCAATTAAGCTCTTGGTCCCCTGGCCTTTTCTGCTAAGTCTCTTTTAAATTTTCAACAAACATGAAACAGCTTTGGCTTTTTCTTCTTTTTCTTTCAATTCTAAACTACTTAGAACATTACGTTTCTCGACCTAGCTGTTTTTAAGTGTATAAGGTGGCGACTTTGAATGCACCAACAGTACTGTGGCTCCATTACCACTGTCAATTCTCCCATCTTCCCAAACTGAAAGTCTACACCCAGTAACTGCCAACAACCCGTTCTCTGTCTCCTTAGCACCCTCTACTCCCTGTCTTAAGGCGTGTGACTGATCTAGATACATCATATGAAAGAATTGCTTTGCTCTCATGTGTTTGCCTTATTTCGGGTAGTATGTCTTCAAGGTTCATCCTTGATGCAGTGTATCAGAATTGCCTTCCTTTTCAAAGTCGGGGTAATGCTCTCTGTTGTACCTATGTACTTGGCTCTTCCATCTGGCAATAGACATTTAAATCGCTTCTACTCACTGAGAATAATGAACATGACGAGAGAAACTTTGTGAAGGCTGTGACTGGGCTGGTGAGATGGTTCAGCAGGTAAAGGCACCTGCCACACAGGCTCGGTGCCCTGAGTTTGATCTCCAGGACCCACATAGAGGTGAAAAGAGAAAATGGATTCCACAGCGCTGTCCTCTGCCCTGCCACCTGGACGCAGTAGCATGCACACCCATGCACTCACAGTATCTGGAAGAAAAACCTTGTGATTAACATTTCCATGTCTGTTGTAGGAAAGTTAAATACATAGGCTAGAAAAGTAGAAAATACCTCCTACCCTTTCACTGGACATCTAGACAAGGGGATTTCTAGACAATTTAGAATTTAGATAATAGGTTAGATAAAAATTATGGATTTGTATTGGCTTTTATCTCTCCAGTGGGATTTTGGCTTTTATTCGTGAAATGAGATCATCGTAGGCCTTTTGTTATGGAATTTGAGCCATTTAAAAATGCTTGAAATCTCTGAGGTTAGATAATAGCTCCTTATTTGAGCAGCGGGCTGCTGCTGGATGCTGGTGAGCGCTTGTGCCAGGCCATGCTGGTCTTAGCACATTGGTCTTCTTCCAGTGTGATCAGGATGGTACAGTGAGCCCATTACTGTGGAACAGGTAGAGGGCAAGCCCAGGGCCCCTGGCTCTTTCTGTCCCCCACACTTATCCTAATTGGACTTTCCTCTCCACCTCTTGTAGGCCAATGTCTGCAGACTGCGGTTGACTGTACCTCCTGAGAATCCAGTGTCGCAGCAAACAGAAAAGAAGATTGAGAGGAAGGATCAGGTGAGCCATCTCGGAGCCAGGGCCTGTGGCTGGTCTCGTGCATTATGTGTTCTTCTCCATCCCTCACCAAGTTATGTGTTGGTTGCTGCTGCTACTGAAAAGGCCCTCGGCCTCTGCTGCCTGTGGAACTTGGGCCCCAGCCCTTGTTTCCTGGGGAACACTGTGGCTCTGTGTAGCCGCCCGGCTGTGGGGACCCTGGACTTAGCGACAGGTGCGTGCTGTGGCAGGGAAAGTGGTTTTTCCTGGAATGGCCCATGCGGTGGAGTCAAAGGGCCTTTTGTGACTTGCTGGGACTGGAGCAGCAGGTTGGAGGCCTGGCTCTGGCTGTCAGGACGAGCCCAGCAGGCAGCTGAGCGTGCTTTTGGCTGGATATCAGAGGCTTCTGCAAGCATTTTGTGTCATCTCTGAACAGAGTGCTGGCGCTGTACAGATAAGCAGGGCCTTACTTTTGCTTTAGAGGGGCTTGCAGTTTTTCAGGCTGGACGGGTATATAAACAATGGGGATGTCATGTGCCATGTGTTCCCATCTGGGAACATAGAGATGGTGCCAAGTGGCTCTGGTGGTGGCAGAAATTTAGGCTTAAGAAGTAAATGGGAGGACCTGCCACCTCTCCACCTGTGGGCACCATTGTTCTCATTCCTAAGCAATGACTGGCACCTGAGACATTGCGTCCACTAGGACTCCAGTGGTGAGCATAGCCGTAAACAAGGCAACGGCTGCCACTCACGCTGCTTATATTCCAGTGGGCTGAGAATGAAAGAAAACAAAATAATGACATGTTTTCTGGAGGGAGAGCGTGGGAGAAAGCGATGGGCATGCTGGAGACTGGGCAGGCCTTCTGGTGGACAGTTTATATGGACATAAAATGAAATAACAGGGTATAAATTTCATGGGTGGAATTATGAGATTGTGACTTCTTGAAATGCAACCTTCACTTTCGACTTAATCCGCAATGAACCATAAACAGGGAAGCCTCTTGTAGACTGGTAAGAGGCTGATACTGTCCTAGGGTTTATTGTCTGTATCTGTGGTTCTTTTCCCGTGACACTCTTCTCCTCACTTGTTTTGTGTGTGTGCATGTGTGTGCATCCATGTACGTGTTTGCCTGCAGTGGCCGGAAGTAAACACTGAGTGTCTTTCTCAGTTGCTTTCCACTGTATTTATTCTGTCTGTCTGTTAGTCTGTCTCGTTTTTCTCTCTGTCGCTGTCTCTCTCTCTTCTTCAAATTTTTTCAAGTTTCATTTTACACAGAAGAGTTTTTTGCTTGTGTGTGTGTATATGTATGGGCAACATATGTATGCCTGGGGCCCTCAGAAGTCAGAAGAGGATGTTGGAACTGAAGTTGTGGATCGTCGTGAGCCACCATTGTGGGTGCTGGGCACTGCACCGGGGACCTCTACAAGAGCAGCAAGTGAGTCATCTCTCTAGCCTACTCTTTTCTTTTTCAGCTAGGGTCTATGGCTGTCCTGGAACTCACTATGTAGAACGATCTGGCCTCAAACTCACAAAGATCTTGCCTGCTTCTGGCTCCCGTGTGCTGGGATTAAAGGCATGCACTATCATACCTGGGCTCCTGTGTGCTGGGATGCACTATCATACCTGGGCTTCTGTATGCTGGGATTAAAGATATGCACTATCATACCTGGGCTCCTGTGTGCTGGGATGCACTATCATACCTGGGCTCCTGTGTGCTGGGATTAAAGGCATGCACTATCATACCTGGGCTCCTGTGTGCTGGGATGCACTATCATACCTGGCCTCATTTCTTGATATGGGAGTCTCTCACTGAACCCAAAACTTACTGATTTGCCATGGACCTCCCGGGACTTTTCTCTCTCCTCCCTCTTACCCTTGTTTTATGTGGTTGCTGACTCAAACCCAGATCCTCATGATTGCACAGCAAGTCCTTTGCCAACTGAGCTATCTCTCCAGCTCCCTCTTCACTTTCTACCACAGATGACAAGTTACCAGGGTCGATGCAAATGGCGAGTGACAGGCAGAGGAAGTAGGGAGGAAGGAAGATGGAGTTATAACCAGAGAACTGTGAGAGAATGGAAACTCTCTGATCTGTTCCAAAGGAGAGGAAGTGCCTGACCAACAGCACGTGGAAGAATGTTCCGGGAGGTTGGGAGGACAAGCTCGATCTGCAACACCTGGTTCTAGAAACCCAGGGAGCACCAGGAAGGGCTAGCCAAGGCTTTAGCAACTGATTTTTACTTTTTATTAAATATTTGTTTATTTTTATGTGTATGTGTGTTTTGCCTGCATATATGTCTGTGTTACCACATGCATTTAGAGACTATGGAAGAGAGTTTCAGATCCCTGGAACTGGAGTTACAAATGGTTGTGAGATGCAGTGTGGGTGTTGAGAGTCTAACCTGAGTTCTCTGGAAGAGCAGAAGATGCTCTAAACCACTGAGCCATCTCTCCAGTCCTGACATCTCTCTCTGGTTAAAACAGACATAGCTTGAACACCAGAAAGACTAAGACTTGTACAAGTTAAATAGCCCCAGCCATTTGCATTGTTTCTCTGTATAACAGCCCTAGCTGCCCTAGAATTCACTTTGTAGATAAGGCTGAGTCCAAACGCTCAGAGATCTACTTTACTCTGCCTCCTGAGTGCTGAGATTAAAGGTTTGCACCACCAGTGCCTAGCTAAATAGCTTGAGCCCCTTTATGAGTAGGATTTGGGGACATTTTGGATTTTGAATTTTGGCAGATACACACACACACACACACACACACACACGCTTAACTGGTAAAGTGTACAAATATTTTCAACCAACTGTAAACAACTCCAACATCTGAAGCTCTTCTGGTCCCAAGCATTTTGAGATAAAGGACACTCAACCTACAAAGATTATGATATATTGAATAATAATAAAAGTCCACAACACTAGTGATAACCAGAGAGGTAAAGAGGGAAGCGGGGAAGGGAAAGGCCTGTTATGGAACACTAATTAATCTAAAAAAAGTTTGGAATTTCCAGATAGGCTCATCAATGGTAAGAAACTAGTTAGTTAAATACTATCACTGAGTAGGGTATTGACACGGTCTTAAAGGCATAGCCTCTAAAGGAACAGCAGGCCTTAAAGCAGAGTAAAATTTCAGCCACATGACCCAACCCAGCATTACCAGCAGATGATAACCCTGTTAAGGGACTTCGAAGTGAAGTGATTAAGAAGTACACATGATACCTGTGTAATCTCCAGACTGGATTGTGTAACTGAATTAATGACAAGGACACACAAAGGTCCAAAATGCAGGATGTGCTACAGAGCAATTGGCCTGAATCCCTCCCATGAATTTGATAATATTAAAAACAAGATGAATTTCTATTGTGGGAAAGATAGACTAAGATACCGAACATGAGATGCTATGAGCGAACTTTGGTTAGATCTTGGCCCCAAGAAATCTGTAACAGACATGTTAATATACTTCTCAAATTTAGAATATGAGCCATATATTAGCTATTGAATGAATTTCGTTTTTACATATGTGAAATATGACTGAAGATTTCTTTCAGCTTCCCCACAGCTTTGAACATAAATGCTTGGTAGCTACATTCATAACTTTTTCCATTACTGTGGCAAACTGACAAAAAGACCTCGAGGAGTGAAGTGTTTTCTTTGGGCCAGTGGTTTGAGGGTACAGGCCATGGTGGGGCAGGAGTCACGGTGGCAGGAATCTGAGGCAGGTGGTCGGAATGCATCTGCAGGCAGGAAGAAGAGAGAGATGGGAGCTGGAGTCCAGCCTGCTTTCTCCTCTCTATTCAACCCATGGGAGGGTGCCAGACACGGTTAGGATGGGGATCTTTACCCCAGTTTACCCAACCTAGAAGCTCTCTCACAGATGTACCTAGTACTTCATGTCCTAGGTGATCCTCGATCCTGTCAAATTGACGGTCAATGTTAACCATCGTAGGGCCAAAGCTCATAACACCAACAAGAGCAAGGCGCAGTGAGGCTTCAGCCGCTGGGCTCCTGTGGTGACCAGGATTGAACGGGGTCCTCTTGTTGAGGAGGCATCATCTCCTTCCCTTTGTGTCCTTACTCTAGAGCTGATGGCATCTGGGAAAATTTGAGGAAGAAGCAAAGTCCAGACTACGTGACAGGACCAGGGCCGTGGTGGCTGTGTCCATGTGCATGATAGAGTAATAGGGAATGAGGCATTTCTGAGACTTGCAATGGGGGAAGGGCACCCTGGAGTGGGTGTTCTCAATGAAGAACCAAACATTCCCAAGGGAAGAGCTGGAGTTCTTCGCTGTGGATCATACTCAAGCTGTGTGCCCATCTTTTGTCTCGAAGAATGATTTCCAAATTGGTTAAGGGAATGACTTTTCCCCCCTTACTATAACTAAGCATCAGGCACTACTTTTATTTACAGAAAGAAAAAGTGTCAAAAGTTAAAATGAAAATTACAAATAGTTTTATGTAAATTGCTAAGGACATGTCAATAGTATCATTTTATTGGAGGTCACGTGTGTATTGCTATAACTTGCACTAGAGGTCAGAAGAAGATTTTTATGACAGATACTCATTCAGCAGGAAATAATCCATTTGGGGAGAAAAAGTTTATGACAGAATATACCTGTTGTATATTTCACCACAATAATTTCAACTCCACATTGATTACAGTTAGATGAAAATAACATTTGTGCTCTGAACGGTCAGCAGAGAGCTCTCTTTTACAAGAGTCCACGGCGTAGAGGGTGGAGAGGATTGGTGAGATGGTCCAGCTTGTAAAGACCTTCCACAAAGCCTGACAACCTGAGTTTGGTCCCAAGGACCTATGTAGTAGAAGGTGATCTGATCCCTCAAAGTGTCCTTTTTTTTCTTCTATGTGCACATCATGGCATATGCACACTTCCACACATGCATACACACATATGCATTAAATAAATAAACATTTAAAGGAAATGATAAATGAAAGAAACCAGATTCTACACCCTTGAGAAGCCACGGAATAGGTCTGGACTTTAACAGAAAGGATCCTTGCTGGGAGATTATATCCAATAAAGAAGGAAGACACACAAGGGAATAATCCTGCTTCAGAATTAAGTCACATGAAAGTAGTGTAAGCTGTTGGACTAGGGAAGGGCAGGTCACTCTTTCAATGATGAAAATTCCAACTGCCTTAGTAATCAGAAAGACAGTATAAGTCTAACCCTTTAGGGCTAAGTTTTATCACCCACTCTAAGTCCAAGTAGAGACTGTTGGATTTATTTACCTTTTTTTTCCTAAGAGATACTTCCTCACATTTCCCTGGACAAAATGGCTACTTTTCTGAGACACCTCTGAAAAGATTAGACGAGCCCCAGCCTTCATAAATATTATTGTTAGGAGCAATTTGTCAGTCGACAAAGGGGGATGCTAAGAATAATGATTTAAAAAACCTCAACATTCAACACACACACACACACACACACACACACACACACGAACAACCAGGCTCAGAGGAGCACAACTGTGCACCTTTGATGCTTCCTGCACTGGATTCAGGTGTGATGAGGTCCTAAGTGTCTGTAACAATCTGTTGACTCACTGCAGAAGAACTGGGGTAGAGAGGAGGGTGAGGCTGGCTCTCTCCCCAGGACTGAAGCTCTTGGGTGGTGGCAGCACCCAAAGGTTCTAGTAGCAGCTGGGAAGATAGTGACTCTGACACCCTGTCCTGGCTGGATTCCAGGGCTTGAGTCAC
This sequence comes from Tokudaia tokunoshimensis, assembly GCA_036184795.1. Taxonomy (NCBI): domain Eukaryota; kingdom Metazoa; phylum Chordata; class Mammalia; order Rodentia; family Muridae; genus Tokudaia; species Tokudaia tokunoshimensis. The sequence goes on along the minus strand of BTHU01000008.1, from coordinate 72,837,976 downwards.
TGGGAGCAGGGTTCACATACCAACAATGGTTCCCTGGAGGAGCTACTTCTTCTGATGTGGTTGCAATGTGTCTGCCCCTCCCAGGGAGCCACAAAATTGTAAAGTGCCCAACATTCTGGATGATCTTCACAGCTCAATGACTTTGGTTCCTCTGAGGGGGAATCCACGGTTTAGGGCTGGATAGGACACGGAAGTCTGAAGATATGAAATGGCTTCACTGACTTCCAATGGCCTGAAACTTCCCAGAGGATTTCCTGGCCATTAGAGCTACAGCTGCCTGAGGGCAGCAAGGCCTTAGTCACTGACACTGGCACAGCAGATGCCAGAGAGCAGCTGGCATACATAGACCCACTGCCTGCTGGCTATTCTGTCTTTCTCTGTTTATCGTAAGAGGAATTCCTCACAGTTCAGAGTATTGAAGAGGGCACATTTTGCCCTGCTGCATGGGAGATGCTGAAGGCAAGTTCAACAGTCAGTACTTTTCCTGGAGTTGTGGGACAAGGGGGGTGGTATTGGAGAGGCTTCCTAACCCTAGAGTAGATGTAACCTTAGCACTTCAGTAAATGTGCTGTGCTTGGAGATATAGACTTGTAATCACGGTGCCGGGGAGGCAGAGACAGGCGGGTCCCTGGAGCATGCTGGCCAGCTAGTCCAGCCTAATTGGTGAATGGCAGATCAATAAGAAAACTTTTCTCAAAGGTGGTAGACAATGTTCTGGAGGGTGACACATAAGGTCATTCTCTGGCCTCTGCACACATGTATGTGTGCCTCCCCAATATATGAACATGAACACTTTTAAAAATAAAGTGAGCTGGGTGGTGGTAGTGGTGGTGGTGATGATGGTGGTGGTGGTGGTGGTGCATGCCTTTAATCCCAACACTTGGGAGGCAGAGGCAGGTGGATCTCTGTGAGTTCCAAGTCTGCCTGGTCCTCAGAGTGAGTTCTAGGACAGCCAGGGCTACATAGAGAAACCCTGTCTTTAAAAAAAAAAAAACAAAGAAAGAAAGTAGTAAATGAGTTATCTTAGTGCTCTCCTCAGCATCTGGCCTGTGAGGTGTTCTAGGGAGGCATGACCTCTCTATGAGGATAGAAGGTGAAAGATGGTGATGCTCTCCTGAGTTTGTGTGCTGGTGTTGTGGTTCTTCTCCCATGTGACGTCACTGGTTGGGCCCTGCTAACTCACCCTCCTGGACTTTCACCCACTAAATCCAGCCCAGTAAGCCCGCTTCATCTCTTGTGTACTGGCACACCCTCCGTCCTCAGAACCCCTGCTAAGGTTCTTTCTCATGTTTGCAGTGTCTTCTTAGCTGTCTGTCTCTATTTACCCAGACATCCTGCCCCTCCTGGCTTAAAGAACGGTTTGCTTCTCCATTGAGACCTTCCCTGTCTGTCCTGTGCTTCCCTCAAGCTCCAGGTTCCCGGCTGCCCTTCTTGTTTTACCTGTGGTGTTCTTAGCAAAGAAATGCCATAGGAATGGATACACATTTCTGTAACTATTTAGATGTGAAAATGACGTTGACTTAGCATAGAAACACACAGAGCAAGAAGGCATTGACTATTCTGTCCCTATAGAGCCTTGCCCTCTACACACAGTAGGTGTTTAGTGATGATCAGTTTCAGAAGTTGCTGAACATAAAACAAGACTATAGACTATATGGGCTGAACAATAGAGTTTTGTTGTTGCCTAGTTCTGAGGACTAGAAGCCTGGGATGGAGACAGGCTCACATTCCCTGTGGAGGCTCTGAGGCAGAGCCCTTCTTTAAACTCATCCAAAGTCTGGTGCCTCTGGTCAGTCCTTGTCTGTGGCTGTGTAATTGCTGTCTCCGAAGATAGAGCTCTTCCTGTGTGTACATCCATGTCTGGCCAAATTCCCTCCTTTTTGTAAGGACCCTGGAGATAATGGAGTCAAGCCCACCTTAACGACCCCATTTTAAGTTGATCCCATCTCTAAGTAAGGTCAGATTTTGAGTTACTAACAGTTAAGACCCCAACATGTTTCTTATTGGGAAGTGACACAGTTCAACCCATGGCAAGTGTTTTTAAATTGTGCGAGCAACTCAGATGGATTAGCTTTTTGTTTTCTTTTTACTTTTTGCTTGTTTGGTTGTCTTTTTGTTTCTTTCATGTAGCTGAGGCTGGCTTTGAACTCCTGGTCCTCTTTCCCCTACCTCCCAAGGGCTGGGATTACAGGCATATGCCCCAGACTCGGGCTTCTTATTTGTATATGGAACATAATAATGTGGAAGAAGGGATGATCGCAGATTTTATTTGATCACAGATTTCATTCAAAGGAATTAATCAATGTGGAATGTTTTTTTAAAATATGGCTAAACTTTAGGAATAAAATTAGTAATAGATCATTTTGAAATTAAATACTGGCATCTGTCATTTTCAAAGAACTCTGTAATTCTCTGAAGGTCTGTACCCATATTTCTGCCCAAATCTGTAACCCTGTGTGTGAACACACACACACACACACACACACACACACACACACACACACACACATACACACACAGAGAGAGAGAGAGAGAGAGAGAGAGAGAGAAACACCAATACTAGCTATGCTAGATCTATCATGTTGAACTAGAATGTAGCTGCGTAGTCTTGGATCTGGTTGGAGCTGGTTCTGTAATCTTCGTCATGAGCAAAATCTTGTACATATTAATAGACTTGCTAGAAGAGACGATGCTATGAGAAGCTACTAACATATAGGAAGGACATTATATGTCCTTCAGTGCCCTTTAGTTACTCTGTTTTGAGACCTTGACAAGCTAAGTGAGGGAGAGTGGCTATGTGCGTGTGGGTGCAGAGTCCAGGGTTTCTCCGGGGCTTCTGGAGCCGGTGGTGTGTCAGAGGAGGAAACCCTGGCCAGCAGATTTTATAGCCCCTTTCCTTTAAAAGCCAGGATGAGCACGCCTGCTGGTTCTTGCCCTTGAGAGACTGTTTATACAACATCCTGGCTGTTGCCAGGTGAGCGGGTGTACTGCCAGGATTCATGGCTGCTGCTGGGGCTGGGCTGCCTCTGTGACAGTGTGCACGGGCTTTGCCTGCCTCTCCACGAACAGGCCTGAGGTTCTGGTCCTGGATCCTTCCCTAACCTATGCAGGGCTCCTATCCCAAGCCCTCTTGAAGGCACCCAGGTTCCTCTTTAGAACATAAGAGTATTCACCCCTTCCCCCTCCCCAACTGCGGAACTCTCTATTCACATTGATACACTTATGTAAAATAATGTCAGAGCAGTGTCTCAAAGGAGGGAATTTTATTCTTGAGGTTGACACCTGAGGTTGTCCTCTCGGGCCTCTACATATGCATATATTCACACACACACTGACCTGCACCCACATGTGCACCTCCCAGCATATGAACACATGTCTGTGCACACACGCCATCCTCCCTGAGTTTACTGAATGTCTGTTTATGCTGGGTATTGAGATGCAGCTGTGAAAATACTAGACTAGACATACTGTCTGCCTTTGTGGAGGTTGTTGTCAGATCACATACTCTATTTTAAGAGGTAAAAAATCTAGCCTCCCACCACTAGCCTAACTAAACCAATGGCCAGTGAATTCCTTAGGCTATTTTATAGAATTTTGGACTGGGTTACTTTTTGTGGCTTCTCATCCTTTTCCAGCCCTGGGAAAACAGCTGCAGCCAGAGCCTAGGTAAGTTCTGAGCTGGGAGTGCTCCTGAGAAGTCCCGGATCACAGCCCCTTCCTGTGTGTTGCTGTTTGCACCTGCTCTTAATCCTGACCCGTTTTATGTGGGGTTTATAGAGTTTTGTGAGTTGTCTCCATTCCCTACTGTGGCAGGAACTGTCTTTCCCTCTCAGCACTTATAGGGCTTTAGTTTTCAAGGAGATTTGCCTGACATTGTTCATTCATAATTCATAATATTTTCATAACATTTATAATAGGTCATTTTCATAATGGGTTTATAACAATAATAGGTCTGGTCTATACATATTCTTTTTTTAAATTTTTTTCAAGACAGGGTTTCTCTGTGTGGCCCTGGCTGTTGTGGAACTTACTCTGTAGACCAGGCTGGCCTTGAACTCAGAAATCTGCCTGCCTCTGCCTCCCAAGTACTGGGATTAAAGATGTGTGTCAGCACATATTCTTTTTTAAAAAGATTTGACTTATTTTTAAGGTGTGTGTGTGTGTGTGTGTGTGTGTGTGTGTTCACATGGATACCAGTGCTCTTGGAATCAGAAGAGGGCATCCAGTTCCCTAGAGCTGAAGATATAGGTGGTGATGAGCTGCCCCGTACGGGTGGGTGCTGAGAACTTAACTTGTGTCCGCTAACAGAGCAGTATGTGCTCTTAACCACTGAGCCATCTCTCTAGTCCCAAACATATTTATATGTTTTGTTTTCTACATCTATTTTACATACACACATCCTCTTTGTGTCTCTGTTGTCTTTCTCTCCCTCTCTCTGTGTGATGACGCATGTGTAGAGGTCAGAGGACAAGTTGCAGGAGTTGATTATTTCCTTCCACCATGTGGATTCCAGGAAAACTCAGGATTTCAGGCTAAATAGCAAGCACCTTTCCCAGCTGAGCCATCTTGCCAACTTCCATATATAATTTAAAACTTGATTTTTAAAAGATACAAAGGAGCATTCTAAAGCTTCAAAAAAAATCTTTTAACGGAGGAGAGTTTGACATTTAAACTGAAGGAATATGTGCTTCTAGTCTTTGCCTCAGCCTCAGCAACCTTCCACCCATTGTCAGGACTCCCTCCACCCATGGTCGGGGCCCTCTCCACTCATGGTCAATGCTGTGTCATGTAAAGTCTACATCTTGTCCACTTCCTTCACCTGAATAAGGAAATAAATATATCATAAATACTTCAATATGCTTCTCTCAAAGATAAACACTGTTTTTTAATATTACCATAATGCTTTTATCATGCTGAAAAGTAATCCTCATTTTAGCAATACTTTAAGAGGAGGGAAAAATGAACTATAAACATCTGCAAACCTATTAGCTCTTTTTTTCTGTGTTCTCTTGTTTTTTTTTTTTTGTTGTTGTTTTTTACCTTGAACATGTTGTTATTTTCTAAACATGATGGCCCCATCTACTGTTCTGGGACTTTTTTGTATTTTATGTTGTGGTTGAAGCTCTGGGCTCCTGTCTGTCCCTTGTTCTAAGGAACAAAGGGCATTTCCTTCAGCTAGACTATATTTGCTTCTTTGAGATGATTCCCCAGAGCCTCTTCTAGCCTCTAAAGCTCCATTCAGTAAATATTTGCTGAGAGTCACAATCTGTCCGTCACTGCTGGCTGCTGCAGTTAAGACTGAGAAAGAAGGCAGATGGGGCATGGACATCTTGGGATTGGTGGCTGCCAGGGGAGCAGGCCTCTTGTCCTAAGGACACCCATAGTCACTCATGCATGGCTGACATCATGAGGAGAATGAGTATGAGGAGGACTAACAGTTCTGAAGGTCAAGGAAGTCACTTTGGAGGAAGAGACATCTTAGTCTAGCAGTATGGTAGAGGGAAGAGTCTTGTGAATGGCATGAAGCAAAAAGGAGTTGGTAGAACAAAATGGTGGCCATGAGGATGGATGGAGGTGGAGTGGGTACTGGAGACAAGTCCTATCTCTGGCCTGACTCTTCCCAATGGTTTTGGCACATGAGGGCTGGGCTCCTGGCTTCCTGGCCCCCTAGAAACTCTGGGATGCCACATAGCCATCTAAAGTCCAACAACTCCCTGCTGACTCTTCTCTGGCTTGGAGGCAGTGTGGTTGGAGAAGGTCACATTTGGAAAGACAAAGTCCGGAACCTGAATGTTCACCCGGGATGAACCAACATTTATTTATACAATAGAGCTGTGGGGACTAAAGGAAGCACCGTTTAATAAAAGTCACTGAGCAGCTCATGTTTTCCTCCGTCTCTTTCTTCACACATGCCCTTCCAGCCTTTCCGTGTGGTCCAGCGTCTTCCTCCAAGGAATGCCATGCTGCTATCCCAGAGCATCATCCTGCTAGACCTGTTGTGACCCGGCCCTTTTTTTTGGAGGTCCTTTATGTAGATGACATTTTAATAATTTTTACTTTTAGTTTCCGTTTGAAAAGTGAAATAAAAGGAGCCTGGAGAGATGGCCTAATGGTTAAGAAGATGTCCTGCTCTTGCAAGGAAACCTGAGCTCAGAGTCCAGCATCTTTATGGGGTGGCTCACAACTGCCTGCAGTCTTAGCTCCAGGGGATATGTCTTCCTGTGCTCACACGTAGACATATCCCTGCAGAGATATACACATATACAGATAACTACAAATGCATCTGTAATCTCTGATACAATGTATCATGTGCACCCCTCCCCCAACTCCTCCCCTACCCACCCCCACTTCACTCTCACACAACTGCACACTGTTCTCCTTTTCAAAAACAATCCAGTCCAGTTTGTGCTGTCCAAATATTCTTGGGTGTGGGGCCTCCCCCAGGAGTGTGGTGGATCTATCACACCCTTAAAGAAAACTGGCTCTCAGCAGTTATCTAAATGCTAATAGCTCCAGCCAGGGGCAGGACTTCACGTCCACTCCCAAAATAAATCTTTTAAAAAAAAGTTTACATAAAAATGATTCAGCAACAACAACAACAGGCCAGAGTATAAATGAACACAAAGGAAAAAAAGGCGTCCTGTTGCCACAGAGGAGACTGTCACCAAAAGTTTGGATTATATGTTCTTAGTAAAATTCTGCACATATTCTTAAAACAAAAACAGGAATGTAAAATGTATCCTTTTTCACTCAGTATCTTAGGTATCTTTAAACTTACATAAATTCTTTTCTTTGTTGAGTTGGTGGCTCACTCTGTAGCCTAAACAGGCTTTGAACTCACTAGGCAGCGCCTATTAGTCTCAAACTCATGGCAATCCTCCTGCCTCAGACTCCTGAGTGCTGGGATTGCAGACCTGACCCTGTCGGGAGTATTGGCCTCATCTCCCAGGTGGTGGGATCCTTGTGTCAGGTCACCAGATCTCTGGGCTTGGCTGTGCTGTGTGTCTCATCAGAGCCTTTCATCCTCAGAGCCTGTTTTTCAGGAACTGGGCAGGGCCCAGGGCTTGAAGAACAGCTTCTGCTTCCCGGACTGTGGGGAATTTCATTGGAGATTTTCCTTTTCCTAATTAGTGTGTTTAGCAAATTGGGGATATCTGAATGCCAGTGTGTTACTCCACCAGGAACCATTTAGCAGCCCAGACCTTGAAACTGACAAATTTCAAGGGTAGCAGCGGCGCCCATGGGATCTGGGTGCCCGGGACACACGTACAAGCTGTTACCAGAAACCAAACACTCAGACCGTCATATCCCATTGCTTCCCAAGTTTGTACAGAATAGTGAAAACCATTGCATGTGTTCCCTCCTTCCTTTAAAAGTCCTCATGGAAAGAAAAAATACTCAAACAAATAATACAGAAATTGGAGAAAAATCCTCCCTTTGTTTTCTGGCATCTACCTATTTCTCTGTTCTCTCCTCAGAGGTGATCACGATTAACAATTTGTCATGAATCTTTCTGGTTTTTATTTGCTATTTTACTAACTTTGAATGAATTCAGCACTCGTTATTTGGAGGCAACAAATACTTTAAAATGAAAATTACGGTTTTGTATTTCAAAAAATTTTAAAAAAGGTCTTCTTTCTGAAGACCTGGGGAAAAAAACTACAAAAAGGTAATTGAAAATGTTGGTACTGAGTCTGGTGTGGTGGTGCACACCTTTAATCCCAGAACTTGGGAAGCAGAATTGGTTGGTGCTCTATGATTTTGGGGCCAGCCTGGTCTACATAGTGAGTTCCAGGTTCAGCCAAGGTTATGTAGTGAGACCCTGTCACAAAAACAAACAAAAAAAAAACAGGAAAGAAAGAAAGAGGGGGGAGGGAAGGGAGGGAGGGAAGGAAAAGAAAGGAAATGAAAGAAAGGAAAAGAAAGGGAAAGTTGGTGGATGGGGGTGGGGGTAGGGGGTGGGGGGTAGACCTGAGGATAGAGGTCTATGGTATAAACTAGGTACTGGATGGTGAAGAAGCCACTTCTCTGTGAAGTCTCAGGCTGGGTCTTGTTTTCTTTCTTTCTGTCTTTTTTTTTCTTTTAAAAGTAACTTCTTTAAAAAATATTCCTTGTTATATTTCTTTGTGTTCCTGTAGGTGTGTGTGCATGTAACTCTGTGTGTGTGTGTGTGTGTGTACATTTGTGTGTGCACTCATAGGTGAACCACAGTCACCTATGAAGAAGGAGGTCAGAAGACAGCTTATGGGAGTCAGTTCTCTCCCTTGACCATGTGGCTGTCAAGGATCAAACTCAGGTCACTGGGCTTGGTGGCAAGTGCTTTTACCAGCTGAGCCATTTCACCCCCTCTCTCCTCTCTTCTTTTTTAAGTTTTCTTTGTTATTGTCCTCATCCTGTTTGAGGAGCCTCCCCACATCTAACAACCCACAGTATGAGGAGGTGTGCTTACCACCAGACAAGATTGGCCTAAATGTGACTGTGTGGTCACATACAAGCTCTTTGGGCCCTTTGAACTTCCATGTCCTCGGCTATGAAGTGGACAGGAAAACTCCATGTTTTGCTAAATGGCTATAAACATTAGATGTCTGAAGGAATTTTCTTGGTGGTGAAAGAATACTTTTTTTTTCCTGCTTCCTGAAGCTTTCATCCTACAAAGCTGTGTTAGAGTCAGACATATTGCTTTGAGTTGCAGTTTACTGGTGATTCACACTTTAACTGCTGGAATTAAAACCAGCTAAGCAGAGTGGGAAGATTCTTTGGAGCTGGAGTCACACCACCTGTGCTTGGTCTTTCAGAAATACTTCACAAATGGACATATCAGGTCACGTGGTACCCCCACCTCTTTCCGTCGGATCTTGGCTGCAGGGTTAGCCCTGCCCTCCTAGACCAGTGTCTCTACCAGATGTCAGTCAACTTCAACTTCCTGAAATTCAGGCCATGGTTAGTGAGGCAGCGAAAGCCATCAGAGGAACTGGTAGAAGGGAGAAAACAGTGTCACACCTCAGTACAAGGTCTCACGACATAATTCCTCTGGCATCTTTTCAAGAATTAGAAATGGTTGTCCTCTTGGGAAAATGGGGTATGAAGGTTCTTACCAATGGGAATGGTGGATCAAGACTTGTTAGAGATGGGCAATAGATGCTTTCTCCAGGATGTAGGCAACCCTAGCCCATGCCAGGTGCAGCGGGACCAGCAGATGCCAGGCTGGGATCCCGCCCCCTTGCTTCTGCTGCTGGCATACCCAGGCTGCTGCTGGGGTACCCAGGGCGGTCAGAGCCTGCTTAACCATACATGGGTGACCATTATTATTGCTGTGTTAATGGGTCTTATATTCTTTTTCTCATTTCTTTTCTTCTCCCAGCCTCCAGAACTAAGCAATGGAGAATCTACCAAGAAGCTCCCTCAGGGTGTTGTCTATGGTGTGGTGCGAAGATCGGATCCCAATCAGCAGAAGGAAATGGTCGTGTACGGCTGGTCCACCAATCAGGTGAAAGAAGAGATGAATTACATCAAAGATGTGAGTTACTCAAGGATATTTTGTTTTCTGTTCTTTGAAGCAGATAGAAGGGTGGAGTCAGAAGCATGGATGGGAATGTTAAGTAGGCATTTTGAAAGTCTTATTTGGGAGGGAAATGTTTCTCCATTTCTCTGTGGTGATGCTAAAGGTGCAGGTGTAATTTTTCAGCAAACTTCTCTTGGGTGGTTGTTATAGGCAGAGGGATCATGAGACCCAGGGCTCCTGCTGGGTGTGGTGTGGAGACTCTTGGGTGGTTTTGCATAAGATACTAGACACACATAATGTATGTGTTTGGGCAACTGTATAAATGTAGGTGTTACTGGCTACTTGTAAGAGAACCGCCAACTCAGAAAGAAATGTCTTCCTTGGAGATGAGCCTGTAGGGGTGTGTGTGTGTGTGGGTGTGTGTGTGTGTGTGTGTGTGTGTGTGTGTGTGTGTGTGTGTGTGTGTGTGTGTGGTGTGTGGTGTGTGTGTGTGTGTGTGTGTGTGTGTGGTGTGTGTGGTGTGTGTGTGTGTGTGTGTGTGTGTGTGTGTGTGTAGGGGGTGTTCAGGCAGGGCACAACTAGGCTTTGGGTCTGGTTTTCAGTATTTCTTTGGACTTTTTCTTTCTTCAGCCTCAAGATTGGGACTCTCCTATACATATGACAATGTTTGGAGAAAGAAACTAGGACGCCCACTTCTGGACAGTTTTTTGAAGCTGTCCCTTACATTGCCATCCTGGCCAGGGATGGTCACACCCCATCCCACACCAATCACTGACAGGGAACATAAGAGAACCTGGCAGGTTCACACCAATGATTTGGGTTGAAATGAATGTTGAGGGAAGTCAACCACAGCAGACAAGGTTCGGTTTAAGCCAATCAATGCAAATTCCTTGTATTTAGTGTATTTCCTCTTGTCTTTTACATTGAGAAGGTTTGGGAGTGTGTGAAAAAGAAAACAAGTGGCCACCCTCTCACCATTCACCCCTGTCCTGTGGCCAACGTCTGCATCATTTTCTTCAAATACTTTGATGGCTGTCTGTCCATTTCTTTCTGTGCTACCCAGTGTCCCCTCCATCCACACTAACCTGACTGATGCTGCTGCGCTCAAACCCGACTAGTTAGATAAGAGAGAAATGAACTGCTCCGATGCCCATGGGCCCCAGACACTGACCCATGACTCAGTGCTGGGAGAAACAAGTGACAATACTGGACTGGAGAAGTCCCCCAGGCCTATGAGCTCGCTGGTTCTGCTTCTGTATCAGATCTAGGTTCCTTTTAGTGTGCCCTTTGTCCTCTGCAGGCCTCAGTTTAGTCATTGATAGGTGGGCTCTCATCCCTGAGGTCAAAGCCTCCAGCTTTGAGAGCCTCATTTGATTTGGGGCAGATGATGTGCAAAGCCACATTTTCTTAGCTATTATTGTATGAGTTTTTTTTTTTTAAATAACAAATGCATAGGCTGGGAGCAGATCATAAAGTGCCTGTTGTACAAGCATGAGGACCTGAGAGGTCAGATCCCCAGTATTCATGTAAAAACTGTGTGGTTGCTGCCATCTGTAACTCTGGTGCTGGTGGGGCAGACACAGGATGATCCCTAGAGCTTACTGGCCAGCCATCATAGCTGAAAAGATGAGCTCCAAGTTCAGTGAGAGTCCCTATCTCAAAACGTGGAGAATGATCAAGGAAGATGCCTAATAGTTTCCGATCTTCACACATGTGCACACATGTGCATGCATACCCATACATACATGTACCACCCTCAAGAACAGGTCCATACATCACACACACATACTCACATGCACATGTGCACATGACCACACACACACACACACACACACACACACACACACACACACGCACACACACGCACATGCACACTCATTATGTATTATAACCACTAGTCTTGAGCACCCGGTTATATGATCTTCCAAAGATTGTTTTAATCATACAGAATGTTCCATCCCAGATTGCTAAACAATGCAGGCCTTTCTCAAGGAAATATTTAGACCTTCATTTACATGCTCCATATAACTTGGGATTACTTTAGAAGTAAACCTTCTAAGTAGAGCTCAGACTCCCAAATTGCCCAAGACATACACAGCAGGTCCAGGCTAATCCTCAGCTATAAATGATATGCACTGAAATCACAGAACTGCTTCTGACCCAAAATTCCCAACCTCCACTATGATCTGCAATACAAAGTTAATTCCTAGGTCCCACCTTTAATGGCTGGTTTCAGATACAGCCCATCCTGCTCATTCCTCAGTGTATGAATTTGTTGCCCTTGCTCCCTGATGGGAGACACCCCGGCCTTGTTGGTTTCCTACACTGTTCAGTGGCACCAACACCCAACTCAAGGTTCTGCCCATTCACCTCTGGTGACAGCACACGAGCCAACTAGGGTAGTAAAGAGTTATTCACCCCCTAGAATGAAGGGTCATGCTTTGAGCCTTGATTTTCCAATTGTTGTGGCCAATGTAGACTATTAGAACTCATCTGGGTAGGGGCTGGAAAGATAACTTAAGGGTTAAGGGTTCCTGCTGTAGAGGACCCAGATTTGATTCCCAGCACCTACCTATGCCAGGCAGCTCATAAGTATCTGTAACTCAAGTTCTAGGAGATCCTACATCATCTTCTGGCTTCCACTGGTACTTGTACTTACACACCACACACACACACACAAAACCACAAACAGACAAACAAAAACTTCAACTGGGACTCCTCTTATCTCCTAATCTCTATCAATATCCATTCTAAAACAAAGTGTACCTCAGTATTAGAGTTCTTGCCTAGCATGCATGAGGTCTTAAGTTCAAATCCCTAGTACAAGAAAGAAAAAACAAAACCTTGAAAGCAAAATAGGGTGTTTCTTATACAAATATACCTTCCATATCAAGTCTTCCAGCATGGGTCCTAAACATTTGCACTCAAACCAGACAGCTTCCCTTCAGCCATTTGGAAGCCAGAGCTTGGAGTTTGCCTGGAGAACGTTCCCTCAAGAGTTCTTGGTCGGTTGGAAGACTCCTAAGAACGTTACCAACTGTCTAAGGGCACCAGAAGATGGGGAAACAGGGTTGTGTGTCAGCTTCCCACTTAACACTTTTGATAGACACCCACAGTCCAGACTTGCACAGTGTTTGCATGAGCGAGGGTCTGAGGACCACTTTCCTCTTGGTTATATCTGGTGTGTGTTCTGTGGGTAATTACTGAGAAACTGACATCTGAATTTATGGCCCCTTCAGGCCTCACGTTTTTCCACCTCACATTCTAGACATTTAATTGCTTTTTGGCATTGGGGGCAGAGAGAGAGAGAGAGAATTAGAGGTTGCTGCTTGCTTTGGAGTGTTTTCATCCTCAAAGCCATGTGTTTACAGTCGATTAGTTAAAAACTTCCTGCTTGTAGAGACATGTGATTGAGAGGGGTAAACTTTGTTCAGACAGGGTTTGAGGGTGATGGGTGAGTCTTAACAAAGTCTTAACATAATATCTGTTAATCCTTATTCTCATATACGATAAACATTATTGTTTTGATGGTTTCCATTTTTTCTATGTTAAGAGTGATCTTGTCATTTAATGTTACACGTCTTATTCTTAAGGTTCTCTCTCTCTTTTCTTTGTCTTTCTCTTATTAATAAAGTTTCCAGCATCTTTCACGAACGAATTATAACTTGATCTCTAACTCACATCTTTCTGGCTGCAGGTGAGGGCCACATTGGAGAAAGTGAGGAAGCGGATGTACGGAGACTATGACGAGATGAGACAGAAGATCCAACAGCTCACCCAAGACCTGTCGGTGAGTTCATGCCTCAGCACTCTGGAATCACAGGACTTTTTGTGGACCCACCAGTGGTTCAATAATGAATGGTGATTTCTAATATAGTTTAAAGCTTAGGACTCTAGCTGGGGTAGTCTCCTAGCTACTGTCTAAACGTAACCTGACTATTCAAGCACTATGACCTACCACGTGACTAACTCTACCTCTCTGCTCTAGTCTGTCTGTTCCTTCTGGTTTTCTTCAAATCTCCCAGAGTCTAGAAGTTCCGCCCTTGTACTTCCTGTATCAGCTATTGGCTGTCAGCTCTTTATTACGACCAATCAGCAGCAAGACAACACGTGAATATCTCATAGATTGCCTAACATGCTGGTGAGAGGCCATACAAATGACAGTACCAAAATCCTGCCAGCATTTAGCTCTCTGAATTCTACGGAACTAACAACTGAAAATACAGAGACACACCTTAGTATAATGTGAGGAAGGTCATCCCAACTCTGAGGCCATGAGAGAATGACAGAACTTGTGGTCCGTGCTCAGTGGCCTGGAAATGTTTGAATAGCTCATGCTTTTCATGAATGGAGTCATACTTTAAAGGAACTGAGAGGACATCTTTTGGATAACAGATTGAACTTTATTATTCAAAGGAAAATGTCTAATAATCTTTCTTACAGTTGCATTATAAGAGCAGTACACACTCTTAACTACTGAGCCATCTCTCTAGCTCCTACACAGATGAATTCGAGTTAATGACTTACTCTAAAAAATGCTTTACTCTTTTTTTTTAAAATGAAGTCTTAGTCCAGGGTGGTCTCAAAGTTGCATGACCTTGAACTCCTCATTCTCCTGTTTTCACCTCCCTAATGAAGGGATTATAGGTGTGTACCACTATGCCTGGTTTATGCAGTGCTGAGGATCAAACCCAGGGCCTTGTGTATGCTCTGCCAACTGAACCACATCCCTGGCCCTCAGATTCTATCCTTAAGAATTTATTCTACAGGGTTGGGGATTTAGCTCAGTGGTAGAGCGCTTGCCTAGCAAGCACAAGGCCCTGGGTTCGGTCCTCAGCTCTGGAAAAAAAAAAACAAAAACAAAACAAAATAACAAAAAGACCAAAAAAAAAAAAAAAAAAAAAAACGAAGAATTTATTCTACAGACAAGCTCCTGCACATGCAAAATTACTCATAAATGAACTAATGTTTTTTTTAAAAAAAGATCATTTGTAATTTTTAAAAGATGGAAATTGAAATACACACCAAGAAAAAAAAAGTACGTACTTTTCTCTCCTGGCTATACTTCCTTGACTATGCAAGCTCCCTGGTCCCAGATGTTGGTTTGTATTCTATAGTTTTACTGTAAATATTACTTAAGTAGATATGGCTGCTCTCAGAAGATTTCCCCCTCCCTGGAGCCTGTGGATGTGGATGGTTTGGAGTGACCGTCTTTCTCTCTCCAGGTTTCCCATGCTCAGCAAGACTATCTAGACAGCCACATCCAAGCCCAGGCATCAGCCCTGGATAGCTTCAATGCCATGAACTCAGCATTGGCATCGGACTCTGTTGGCTTACAGGTATCCCTCTGCTTCTCCCGAACTGGGATTCTTCTCTTACAAGGCAGCCAGCTTAACCAGAAGTGGGGCCCATTTGCAGAAAAGTCACAGAATGCCCTGTGATCAGTCATGGTCCCTTAAACACAGTCGCAGTAAAGGCAGTTTCTGAAAGGTGGGTAAGAAGTTGGAGGAAATGTTTCCAGCTGACCCTCTGTCAGGTGTCCATGAGCCTCTGTCAGGTGCCCATGTCAGTGGGGTTTTAGGCTCAGCTCCAGGATGGAGATGTCTCCTGTTCCCTAGATCCTCAGTGTGTGTGTGTGTGTGTGTGTGTGTGTGTGTGTCTACACAACACATCAACTACCTTCTCCTTGTAGCTCTGGTGCTTCAGGAAGTCCCACTTGGCTACAGAAAAGACATTTTTATCCAAAGACAAGATGTAACCTTTCACAAGGAGGAGCTCTCATAGCAAGCACATTTTCTTGATTTAGAAATGATTTTACATTGGAAAGAATCATGTGTTCCAGAGAATGAAGACATTTTTAGGAGACACACATTCTTAATTAAGACATACTTCCAGAGATTGGCTCTGAGCTAACCGTTAAAGATCTTTTTCAGTCTTTATGCTTCCAATGACATGGTCCCCTGACCGGCATGCAAGTTCATTTGAAGATGTTCAAAGCAAGCCTCTGGTTTCAGTTTTCAAATACACAAACAATCATTTCTGCCATCCTCTGAGTTTATTTGGCTTATCTTTTTATATCCTCTTAAAAATTCAACCCACTCATTTATAATCCTTTCTGGTCCTATGTAAATAGTTTTGTGGATAAGCAAACAGACCACCATACTGGGCTCCTCCACTTCCCACAGAACTTAATGTTATTCATCAGCCACAGCTGATGGAGCCCCAGAGGCAACAAAGCTTGGTTGGCTTCCAGCGATGGGTGGGACAGGGCTGTGTTTGGGTTTGTCTGGGATGCCCATTTCTGGTTGGGCCGCAGTCCCATGCTTTTCCTGGCTCCCTTTTGTGTATGCCAGCTTCCCCCTGGCCTTGGGCCAAGTCCCTGGTTTATTCAGGAGCCCTTTGTTCCCTTTCTCCTATCATGAAGGGGACTTGCCAAGGCCCTCTTTCCCTCCCTCCTAGGAACCATTTCACTCCTCGCCTACAGAGAGGGCTTTGCCTACCTAAGTTTAGACCTGCTGGTGTCTGCACTATGTCTCTGGATTCTCTTCCCAGAAAAACAGTATTTTTTTAGGCAAATTCTTCTCATGTGCCACTTAGCTGACAATCTAGGCATTTACTCCCCATAGGTCTCTTATTAGAGCAGTGTTAGCCCTAACCCAAGGATCCTTGGTCTCTTAGTTCCAGGCTACAAAAAACAGGGCCAAGCAACTAGAAGATTACACCATTGGTCCTATCTGAAGGTCATTGGCTCCTTCGTTGTGCAAGATCACAGCCTCTGCCCCCCATCCCTTCTATGAGTTTGTCATTTTTGCAGAGACCAGACTCTTGGCTTTATTTCTTAGAAAAGCAGAGCTAGATAGACTGTGGGTAACCTGAGACTGGCAGAGATCAATGGCCTGACATTAAGTGTCTAGCTAGTGGCAGAGACAGGATTAGACGAATCTTGTCTCCTGGTCAAGGCTAAATGTTTGTGTGTCCATTTTCTCGCAGAAGGACTTGGGCATTGGGCTAGCTATCTTCTGAAGTTCCTGGGAGCTTCTGATGGCTTCAGTGTTTCCTTTGATACCTTCTCCCCTCCACTGACAGTTTCTAAACTGATTCAAGTGGATTTAGGATCGAGAGGTATATTGTCCAATAAGGGTTGGGGAATCTTCAGAGGTCATCCATCCATCAGAGAGGACAGAGGAGATACATACACTATCTGGCACCAGGTTCTGAGTCTTGCAATCTGGTGTGGTAGATAATATCCACACTCCAGTGTCTAGTGATGAGAGTCTGGGGATTATGGGAATCATTTCTCTCTAAATAATTAGCTAGAGATGGAAGCGATAAACAGCAGCATTATTAATTTAATGAGCTCTGCCCACCTAGGTGTCCAGGAGCAGCAGGCAGTCAACCACATCTTCCCTTTCCCCCTAGACAGGGTCTCATGAAGCCAAGGCTAGCTTCAAACTCACTAGGTAGCCCAGGATGACCTTGAATTTGATCTTCCTGACAACTTAAGTAAGCCACCACAAGTCGTGTATGTAGTGCTGGGAATGGAACCCTGGGCTATGTGCTTGCTGGGTTCCCTTGCTTGCTTTCTATTGTTGTTATAATATATCCCAAGCAAAAGCAACTTGGGGGGTGGGGAGGGAAGGGGTTTATTTGGCTTATACTTCCCCATCACAATTCATCATCAAAAGAAGTCAGGGCAGGAACTTAAACAGGGCAGGGACCTGGAGGCAGGAGCTGATGCAGAGACCATGAAGGGGCACTGCTCACTGGCTTGCTCAGCCTGCCTTCTTCTAGAACTCAGGACTACCTGCCCAAGGGTAGCACAGCCCACAGTGAGCTGGGTGCCCTCACATCAGTTATCAAGTGAGAGAAATTCCCCACTCACCATTTCATGGAGACATTTTCTCAATTGAGGTTCCCCTTTCCCAGAGGACCCTGGCTCGTGTCACGTTGACTAAGCAGCATTAGCTAAGCGCTCTACCATCCGAGCCACATCCCCAGACTCTTAACAGGCTTCTGACATTTGTCAGGCAATGCTGTTGTTGAACTTTATCTTTATTGTATAAAATGCTTTGTTTTTACTTCATTATGAAAATATGGGAATGTTGGGGAAACAATGAAATAAAGTAAGTCTCAATTCTGTTATGTAGCAAAGACTATCATGGGTTTGTATTTATGAATGGGATTGGCTTGTGTTTACTACTTTACACCTGCTCCCCGTCCCCCATGTGACATGATATCATTATGAGGATTTATTTTCCCTGGGAAAGCTTCCATTCAATTCATCTTCCCATCCTAAGCAGCGGGTGGTCTAATAGTCCACAGCTGTTGGGGATGTAGGGAACGCTGTGGGATAGGCCTCAGCCACTGTGGGGTTCCCTGGACCCCCCACCTGAGCACTGCTACAGCATGCGATAAAATGGGCTGCTGCTGTGTCTGTTCTCACACCCCTAGGTCTTTGTTTTTAATTTTCACCCAAATAGAAAACCCTTGTGGATGTGACTTTGGAAAATAGCAACATCAAGGATCAGATCAGACATTTGCAGCAGACCTATGAAGCGTCCATGGACAAGCTGCGAGAGAAGCAGAGGCAGTTAGAGGCCGCTCAGATGGAAAATCAGCTGTTGAAGACGAGGGTAAGGCAGTCGCCCTTCCCCACCCACCTCTCTCTTCTCTCTCCTCTTCAGTTCTTCATCTCCCTTTCCCCATTCTCTTTCTCATCAGAGTTTCTTACAGACATGGTCTGAAGCTGCCGAGGAGGTGTCTGTTCACAGGTCCCTGCCTAGAGTCAGGGTCCTGCACAAACACTCCTCGCTAACTTCATGGATAACTACAGTGGCCTCAAGGCGTTCCTAGAAGCATCATGACTTTGTGGTTTTGTTGTTGGGAAGGCCAGTGGGATCTCCCTGGAATATACTTGGGAGCTCTGAAGGGCTGTCCCTTCACTCTGTGTATGCTCTCTAAAGTTCCGAGGACTGCCCCCGCCCTACACATGCACACCACACCCCACAAAGATCTGTTCTCTTCACCACTGGGCTGCATGCATGCCTACGCTAGACTTCTAAAACTTTGAAGTCCAGTGGGCCCTCCCCAAGTGGACTTTTTTTAAAGCACCTATTACATAATGGTTTCCATATGACATTTCCATACATATATCATGCATATATCAAGTGATCATATCTGCACCGTCATTACTCTTTCTATCCCTGTCCTCGGCTCTTGGGGATCTCCTTGTCCCAGCTAATCCCCATTTTCCTTTTATGTCTTTCTGTGTACATGAGTGTAATTAGGTTTACTAACAGGAGAATGGGTGGAGGATTATTTATGGGAGCACAAGCAACCAACAACTACACCACCGAAGAAACCATCACTTGAGCTACCATCAAGAAAGAGTGTGGCTTCATAGGCCCTTCCTCCAAGACTGTGTTTGCACAGCCTTAAACTGTTCTGGAGATCATGTATAACTTCTCACCTAGACCAGAGTATGTTAGTGAAGAGTGGAGCTGCTAATAACCCAGTCAGGAATACCACCCTGCAGTGCGTTCTTCCCTGTGGTTGCCATGCTATACCCTAGATTCTCTATTGTTCCCCTCTGGGGCACTGCTGTTACAGCCACCCTGGGGTCAGGCTAGGGTAATAGACCAGCCCTTTTTGTTCTCTCTCCAAATAAGACAACTCTTTCTGTTTTTATTATTTTTAATTATGTGTTAATATGCGTATCTGAGTGTGGCTTTGTGCACCTGAGTGTAGTACCCGCAGAGGCCAGAAAAGGGCATCAGATTTCTCAGAGCTGGAGTTACAGATGATTGTGAGCCCCCTGATGTGGGGACTGGAAACTGAATTCAGGTTCTCTGGAAGTCCTCTTAGTCCGCTGAGCCATCTCTTCCATGCTAGGATAGTCAGTCTTTCTCTTTACAATTCTATACATTCTATTTCTCACTATTTCAGAATTTTAATTTTCAAAATTAAAAAAAAAAGATTGTTGTGGAAGGTCAGAAGTTCCTGAATTAAACCTTTATGTATCTTTTTACTCCATAAGCAAGCACTTATTGAGCACCTACTGTTTGGGTCTGTCCTGTGTGTTCCTTTTTTCCTCTGGGGTGGTATGCCACCATATGACAAGGTAGGCTCAAAGTCTAGAGCCCTTGTGTCCAGCCTACAGTGGCCTGTTTTAGAAATTGATGCTGAGTTTGGTCCTGGCTTCTAGAGCTTAAAAGGTTTTTCTTCACTCTCCCCTTTATTTTTCAAATAAATTTTCAAGTACTTCAAATTTCAAAACATGAAAGAAGTTCTAGGGACACAAGGGGCTCGTGTGACTGGAGTGCAGTGTGAACAGGCTTCAGGCGGAGCCCCTTTCCATGGCACCCATGCAGTAGCAATGGCGTGAGGGGTGGACCTGGGTTCTAAGTTCATGATAACCTTTACTCAGGAATTTCCATCCTGAGTCCTTGCCCAGTAATGACCATCCAAGGGCATCAAGAAGGACTTGTCACATCTTTGGAGTAAACACCATGCAACTCATTAAGGCCAAAGGATACCTCCCTTCCTCAGAGGTGAGGCACTCACAAGGTCGGGTGCTTTAGATGAGTAGACACCCGGGAGGAGAAGTGAGGGCACACCCGCAGCGACAGCATCTGGTCAGTGGTATGAGGTCCTTACCGAAGGCCAGAAAGGAGACACCATCTCTGGAGATCCACCCCACCCACCCCAGCTCCAAAGATTCTCTCAAGTTGCACCAGCTCCAGCTGGCTACTCACGGCTCCCAGCCCAGTGGCCACACTAGACCAAGATGCTTTCAAAGACAACAGTTTGGAAAAGTATGCAGTGTGGGAAAGATGAGAGCAGATTTTTTAACTTGTGTTTAACAAGGCCTGATTTAGAGATGCAGTTGTTCAGTACCATGAATGGGATTGATTGGAGAAGCTATCTTTAAAATAATTAAGCTGTGCATGTATGCACACATATGTTACACATAAGTCAGAGGTCAGCGTCAAGTGTGGTTGCTCAGGAGCTGTCCATCTTATCTTCTGAGACCCAGTCCCTCACTGGAACCCAGGGCTTACTGTTTATAGCTGGCTGGTCAGTGAGCCCCAGGATCATCTGACTGTCTCTGACTACTGCTCAGTGCTGGGAGTGACAAGTATGTGCCGCTACAAGTTGCTCTTTACTTTCCCTTCTTTCTTTCTCCCCCCCTCCTTTTTTTTTGCATGAGTTCTAGAAAAAAAAAACGTTATCAGCCAAGACCATCTCTCCAGCATTAAGAAGTGGCCTTCTGAAAAATTAATCCTCTGAAACACCTTGTCTCAATCATCCTAAATAACAGTGTACAGTGCCATCTCGCATTGGTGTGTGCTCCCCCCTCTCCCTCCCCATCCATCCATCCATCCCTCTCTCCCTCTCTCCTTCTCTCTGTGCCCTCCCGCCTGCTGCTTCTCTCTATTGCAGACCCCTGGGGGCCATGCTCTGACCTCTGTGTGTAGAGATGCTAGAGGAGCAAGGGACAGGCTGCAGTTCTGCAGTGAAATTCTTTGCAGGTGGAATCATCGCAAGAAGCCAACGCTGAGGTGATGCGGGAGATGACGAGAAAGCTGTACAACCAGTATGAGGAGAAACTGCAAGAGGCACAGCGCAAGCACAGTGCGGAGAAGGAGGTGCTCCTGGTGCGTACGTGCGTGCGTGCTGCCTAAAACAGAATATGTGGGCAGGTTTAGTTGGAAGGTTTTGTCCTTGAAGGGAGTCATGAAGTTGGATGTAAAGAGGAGTCGGGATTGATTGATTGATTGATTCATTCATTCATTCATTCACTCATTCATTTGTATTTATGCCATGGGTGTTATATACATGTGTACACTGTGTACACAGGTATGTGGTATGCTGGTATTGCGCCTCTGCCATTCTCCACCTTCTTTATTATTTATTTTGAAATGGAGTCTTTCACTGAACACCATTTAGTTTACCTTAGTCTAGGCTGCTGGTCAGCAATTTCCCAGGATTCTCCAGCCCTTTGGCTGTGTGTTAGCTTCACATGCACTGTCATGCCCAGCTTTTACTTGCTTCCTGGGGATCTGAACTCAGGTCCTCATGCTTGTACAGAAAGCTCTTCACCCACTGAGCTATCGCCCTGGCCCAGGACATTTATTCGATTTTTCGTTTGCCCTCCTTTTTTCTTCCTTCTGGAATAACCCAGTGCCTCTGTCTCAAAACACACATTTCTCCAGCTAATAGGAGCAGTCACCAGCATCCAAGTGGATCCTGTGTTGGCCTGTTTACTCCATTTGCTTCTCCTTCTGAAACCTCCCACTTCCCCATCCTGGATAATCCCCGCCCTCCCCACTCACCTCGAAAGCTCCACCCTCCCCATCCTGAGCTCTGCCATTTCCACATCTAGAAAGCCATTCTCCCTTCCTCCTCCTGGCTGCTGGATTGTACTGTCCCTCTTCTGTCTAGAGGTGGGCTCACATTGTGGCCTCTCTCAGACAGCACACATTCTTTGAAGGAGTCCCTGTCCCTGTCCCTGTCTCTCCAACCCCACCTTACAACTGTGTCTGCTTTATCTGTGTCCTTGGAGGTTTAATCAATGCACAGATCTTTGTTTTTGTTTTTTTTTTTTTCCATGAGAGTACGTTGACACATTGCATTGTGGGAGGAAGATCTGGAAATTTATTCTACTTCAGTTGTATGTTGGGCCACACAATGACACTCGGAGCATTTGTGTAGTGTCTTTTAACCCTTTACAGGCTATTTTCTTTTTCTTTTTCTTTTTTTTCCCCCACACCTTTGGAACATACTCTTTCAGGAGAGACAGTTACTAGACCCATTGAAAAGCCACATGAGGGGCCAGTGAGATTGCTTAGCATGGTGGTTCTCAACCTGTGGGTCGTGACCTCCTTGGGGGTCGAATATCTCTTTTACAAGGGTTACATATCAAATATCCCGCATATCAGGTATTTACATTATGAGTCATAACAATAGCAAAGTTACAGTTATAAATAATGAAAATAATTTTATAGCTAGGAGTCACCACAACATGAGGAACTGTATTAAAGCGTCACGGCCTTTTGGAAGGCTGAGAACCCTATCAGATAAATATGCTGACTGCCAAGATGATAATCTGAGCTTGACCCCGAAGCCCACATGGTGGAAGGAGAGAACAGACACTGGAAGCTACCTTCTCACCTCCACACTCTTAACCACACACATGTGTACCCGTCACACCCGTATCCCCTCGACACACAAAATAAATGTGAAATAAAGTTAAGAGGAATAGCTACCTGACGTGCATTGCTCAGAGGAGAAACCAGACTCAAGACAGTTGAGTTCACTCTGTGTGAGACACACGGGTCCCGGGGGAGATCATGACCCGGTGTGGTGCTGTCTGGACTTGGGTGAGTCACCTGGGTATCCAGGCCGTGCTGAGGAGACTGTGTGCCTGTTGCAGGAAGAAACCAATAGCTTTCTGAAAGCGATAGAAGAGGCCAATAAGAAGATGGAGGCAGCTGAGCTCAGCCTGGAGGAAAAGGACCAGAGGATTGGGGAGCTGGACAGGCTGATTGAACGCATGGAGAAGGTAACAGACGCGGCCTGGGCTTGCCGCCCACCTGCCCAGTCCCCTGACCCCACAGTTTGCTTGAAGCCTCCGTGCTGACTCTTGTCAGTCTCCTCCCAGTTTGCAGGGAAATGCATCCTGTAAGGTGCTATTTGCTGTTTGTTTCTGTAGTGCTGGCCATTGAACCCACGGCCTTATGCGTGTTAGGCAAGCCATTAGGTACAAACCTATCAGGCCAAGCCCATCACAATTGTTTCTATACGTTTAAAAGATGTCACATGTAAAATTCTTTCTGCAAATTAATATTGCAGCAGCTAGTTCTGCGGGTGCCCCCAGATGGGGTGCTCTTTATTTAACCTGATGAGGCAATGTGTTTGGAGGTTCCATCAGCACCCCACCCCTCGTGTTTCTGGGGCAGGTGTCTGGGACAGGTTGACTTTTGCAATGACACACTTGTCACCTGAATGAGGTGTGGAGGCAGATTCTCCAGTGTGTGGTAAACAGGTTGACAAGCCAGTCTACAGGCAGGAGCAGAAATGGAGCAGGGAGGGGAAGAGAAACGATCGGAAGGAAGGACAGGAAGAGAGAGAGCATGATGACATCGAACAGCTGACAGCTGACTTCTAGGTAGGACCAAAGCTGAGTCTAGTTTCTGGGAAACAGCTCTCTAGCTACACTGTGGTTGCAGATATCACTGACCCACCACTGACATGATGTCATTAGCACCCAGTGCCAGGCTCTGCATCCTGGAAACCTCCAACCTAATGATAGAGTGAGGTCCTGTCTGGGCTTCAGATAGATCTGAGGGTGGGCTCTGACAGCTCCCCACCTGGTAACCCAGGCCTTCATGTCTCTGGACCCACCTTTGCCAGCAGGGCTCCGAAAATGTTTTTTTTAAGGATTTTGCTATATTAATTTCTATAATGTGTGTCTAGTGAGATTTCAGTGATGACAGGATCTGTACTTTTATTAACAGTTCCCTTAAATGTTAATAAGTTAAATAAATGTTAAATTAAACTTAAATTTACCCACACACACATTTATATATTCAGCAAAGTGTATGAAGCCGATAGCTTGACACACATATGTTTCTTATTGCTACTGAAATAAATTGCCGAAAAGTAGCTTTCAGTAACGTGAATTTATTGTTTTCAGTTCTAGAGGTGAGAAGTCCCAGAGTCAAGATGTTGGCAGGGTTTTCGGACATTTGAAAAGAAAGTCCATTTCCTTGCCTTTTCTAACTTCTGGGAGTTACCTGTACTGCTTGGTTAGTGGCCTGTACCCTGGTGTCAGAGTCAGCCATGTAACATCGTCCTAGCTCCCCAACTTTAACTCTGATGCTTCCTCCAGCTTGATCCATGAGACCATGCAGATCATGAACCATGTCCTCACAGTTCTCCTTTCTGTGTGAGATGGTGTGTTTATGAGGGACTAAGACCTGGACTTCTTTGTGTTGGGGGAACCATTGCACTGGCCATTATGACCAGCATATATGTTTTATAAGTGATTATCCAGCATATATGTTTTATAAGTGAATTCCCGTGTAAACACACCTGAGTTGGTTCACAAGCCATGACCAGAATTACAGAGCCTCTTTGCTAGATGGTTTTGAAAACAATCAGGATTCACAATGCCATAGGCTGCTGATTTACAACATAGATTATCATTATTCAGAACTATAAGTTTTCATAAGATATGTAATCCTGGGCTGGCATTCATGTGGTTTGACTAGAGTGGTTTTTTTTCAAATGCATAAATATGTCTATGCATTGGGCCCCTTTGAGTTCTGAGCTCTAGCCTAGTGGATGTGTGAAACGAGGGAGTGGTGTACAGACTTAGACAGCTGGGTGTGCCTGGTGTTCATCTTCTGTCTAGCTCCATCTGGATCCATTGATTATGTCTGTTTTAGGAACGGCATCAACTCCAGCTCCAGCTTCTTGAGCATGAGACAGAAATGTCAGGGGAGATGGCGGATTCTGACAAGAACAGGTGAGGCAAGGACTTAGAGCAACTCAGAGGCAGATACGCACATTGGTTTTGTGTGCGTGTATGTATGTGTGTTTGTGTGCGTGTGTGCACACGCATGCACTGGTGCACATGTGTGTGTGTTCTTAGAAGATGTCTGGTGTCCTTCTCTTATCACTTTCTACCTCATTCTCTTGATCCAGGGTCTCTTGCTGAACCCGGATCAAGGCTGGCACCAAGCAAAACCCCGTCATCTTTCTGTCTCCCCTCCCCCAACGTCCACAGCTATGCCCAAGTTTTTACATGGGTGTTGGGGATTTGAAATCAGGTTTTCATGCTTGCCTAATAAGTCTTCTTACCCACTGAGCCATCTCTCCAACCCAGTGTGCTCTGTTTCTGATAGCTCATTTGAGTCTTGTGTTTTCATTTACGTGGTCCTCACTTAGGACAAACCTGTATATATGTGTGTGTGGCATTGGCTGAGAGCACCCAGTGAGGCTCCAGTTCTTTCGGGAGCTTGCAGCCATGTCTCACTGCTGGCTGTTAGTTCAGCGGGACACATCAAAAGGTGGCCACAAGCACAGAAGTCCATCTATATGTGCTCATAGCTCTGAGTGCACAGGATGCGCCTTGTTAATGAGATAATTCATCAGCTGTGACTGAGACCGTTTGTCCTGGAAACTAACTTTAAAGTGTTACTTGTCTCCATGCCATGCATTGTTCTTTGGTCATGAGCTTGTGAGACCCTGGATGGAAAGTACAGGGGTCACACATGGTTTTCTAGAAATCATGATTTTTTTAAAATGATTTTCTAAATCAACATGATTTTTTAGAAATCAAAAGGCAGAGAGGAAGGAAAGCAAGGCTGGGCTGATTGGAACCCTTGGGAAAGTCACCTGACCCCTTTGCCTGTGGGATGAACTTTTTTCTTTTTCTTCTTTTTTTCTTTTTCCTCTCCTCTCCTCTCCTCTCCTCTCCTCTCCTCTCCTCTCCTCTTCTCTTTTCTCTCTCTCTCTCTCTCTCTCTCTCTCTCTCTCTCTCTCTCTCTCTCTCTCTCTCTCTCTCTCTCTTCTGAGACAGGGTTTCTCTGTGTAACCTTGGCTGTCCTGGAACTCACTCTGTAGACCAAGCTGGCCTTGAACTCAGAAATCCACCTGTTTCTGCCTCCCAAGTGCTGGGATTAAAGGCATGCGCCACCACTGCCTGGCGAAACTTTTTCTAAATGAGGAATAGTTATATTGTCCAGATGTCCATCCCTTTGATTCACATTGTGAGGGAACTGTGACCTATTGCCTGCTACATAGTATGTGCTGGGAAAAAAAATACTTTTTCCTCAATTTAAAATATGTATTTATTTATTGTGTAGGTCTGTATATGTGTAACAGATGTTCCATGGCATGAGTGTGGAGGTCAGAAGACAACTTTTAGGAACTAAGTCTTTCCTTTCAGCATATGGGTCATATGGGGAATCAAACTCATATCACCATGCTGGGCAGCAAGCACCCTCACCTGCTGAGCCATCTCACTGGCCCTTCTCCTGTAACTTGAGAATTTTCAAACTTGTTGGGGTCCTCACTAGTTTCTATTTTGGTGCTAATGAGGGACCTGGTATTGCTGGGGAATGGGACACAGATACTGAACATTTTCTTCCAGTGTTCTGCTCTCGTGACTCACAGAACACAGATATCTACGAGCTCCTTTGGTTAGTCTGAGCTGAGCAAAGACAGAATAATGTCTCTCAAAAAAAAAAAAAGCTCAGAAATGTTCTGGGGTGCAGGGTGGTGGTGCGCAGGCTCTTTTGGATCCAACCCTTGATTTCAGGAGCTTCCTGTGTTCTTAGATTCTCCTTCTGTATTCCCCATAATTAAGGTCGCTGACGCATGTTCCAATCTGCGTTAACCCCCATACTTCTCAGTAGAGAAAACCCTTCTCATTCTGCTCCTGAAAAGTACAGACCTATCATTACACAGAGTGAAGGAAGGTGCTCTTTGTAGGGTGATGTTGATCCTGAGTCCACAGGGGAAAGGGTGTGGCTGGAGTCAGGGCTCCAAGCTCTCTTGTCTTCCTCAGGTACCGGCACCTGGAGGAAGCATCGGCCAGCCTCCGAGAGCGGATCAGACACCTGGATGACATGGTACATTGCCAGCAGAAGAAAGTCAAGCAGATGGTTGAGGAGGTAAGCTCTGGAGAAGCCTGGGGCCTAGGACAGCTTACTGTTGTGGGGAAAGATACCACTTTAGCTCACACATGACTTTACCCAGGTCACTGTCACCACAGCCCAAAGGAACAGACATTCCTAGTGTGCTGTGCGGACCAATGACTGTTCCCCTCGAAAGAGGGTTTTCTCTAGACCAGAGTGTTGGTCAAGTGCAGTTCATAGTGCACACACTCTCCAAGCATGGTGGCCTTAGGGGACAATAGGTGATAGAAGGTGACCTCAGCCCAGGTTTCCCTCCAAACCTGCCCTCATCTCCTGCACCAGCCGCTGTGCCTTTCTCTGGGTTCACCTGTCTCTTCTGCCCCCTTTCATTCCTTCCCATGATGCTCAGCTCTCTGTGTCCTCTCTCTCTCACTTTGGTTTCTACTCCGTCTTTTCTCTCTTCTACATCCTTCCTCTCCTTAACTGTGTGTGTAATATGAAAAGTTATATATTTAGTCTGCTGGGAAGCTTATTGTTCTATTATTTTTCTTAATGAGAAGAAAAGCAGATAGGTTGGACATTTACTTCTCTAAGAGAAAGAACGATTTCCCTTGCCTCAGTGTGCTCTGCCTCCCTTTCTGGTGATGCTCAGTAGAAAACCCATGTGTGCGGAAAATCCACATCTGGCCACATGTCGTTGTAGATGTTTCTCAGTTTCTTAATTTAAAAAAAATGAATAGACAAATATCAGATAGAAAAAATCTGAGAGAGAAATAAGAAAAAAGGGTTATAAATATCTGGGATCTAATTCTCTAGCTTGAAAAATAAAGTCCAATGAATTAAAAGTTTGGTTGCCAGGAAAAAAAACAATTTTCCCTTATTTAATCACTACTTTAAACTGTGTCCATTTTGTGTATGCCTGTGTATGTGTGCACGTGTCTATGCATGTTCCACGTGTGTATGCATATGTATGGAGGCCTGGAGACAACCTTGGCCTCTTTGCCTCTGTATATTTGGAAACAGGGTCTTTTACTGGCCTGAAGCTTGACAGTTAGGCCAGACTGACTGGCCAGTAAACCCCAGGGTCCTTATTTCTATCTGGGAATGGGATTACAAGCATGTACCACCACACCTAGCCCGTACCACCACACCTAGCCTCTACCACCACACCTAGCCTCTACCACCACACCTAGCCTGTATCACCACACCTAGCCTCTACCACCACACCTAGCCTCTACCACCACACCTAGCCCGTACCACCACACCTAGCCTCTACCACCACACCTAGCCTCTACCACCACACCTAGCCTCTACCACCACACCTAGCCTCTACCACCACACCTAGCCTGTACCACCACACCTAGCCCGTACCACCACACCTAGCCTCTACCACCACACCTAGCCTCTACCACCACACCTAGCCTCTACCACCACACCTAGCCTCTACCACCACACCTAGACTCTACCACCACACCTAGCCTCTACCACCACACCTAGCCTTTCCCACTTTCCATAGGTTATGGGATCGAATTCTGATTATCATACTTGTAAGAAAAGCACATTACCAAGGGAGTGTTGACTATCATTAAAGGAATCATTAATATTTAAAGTATTTCTACTTTCAATAAGTTATACACATAACAGATGAAATTCAAAGCATATCTACTTTAGCAGTCTAGGAAATGCTGGGGTGTTCCTGGAGTAGGGGTAAGGCTAGGGAACTATGAGGGTGGGTGGGACACTTTATTATATTAGGTCTAGAATAAACATTCACAGTAGATAAAATCTTGTCTCCAAATGAGAAGTCTGGCCTCACTGTATTGAGTCTTGTATGGCTTGCACACAAGGGAGCGGGACTGCAGAAGCTGGGGAGGAGCCAGGCTGCGTTCATGGGGAGCACCATCAGTAACTGTGATGGGTGAGGACCCCCTCCATAGGCAGAAGTGTATTTGCCAAGGGAAGGCATCTCATCATTGCAGTGACCCTTGGCACACCTTCTCTGCCTCTGGATTTCCAACATGTAGGGGTGTGCCTTAATATATGTAATTCTCTTTCTTCACAGCAGGGGTGTCTGCTCATATCTAGTATTAGAGAGACTATGAGTAAGCCCCGGATTAATTGGCTTTTGGATCTGTTAAACCCCTATCTAAAAGGAGTTGAGACTAGTGACAAAATCAGACTTTTTTTAATTTAAGATTTATTTATTTATTATATGTAAGTACACTGTAGCTGTCTTCAGACACTCCAGAAGAGGGCGTCAGATCTCACTACGGATGGTTGTGAGCCACCATGTGGTTGCTGGATTTGAACTCAGGACCTTTGGAAGAGCAATCGGTGCTCTTAACCACTGAGCCATGTTTTTTTTTTTTGAAATAAAAAAATGCTCAAGACTTTTTTTTTTAAGTTCAAGTTAAAGTTTTTTTTTTCAAGTTCAGAATACTGTGTTTTATATCCTCTTTCCAGAGTATAATAAATATTCCTAATTAAAGGGAGTGTAGGAAACTTACGTTTGGCTCTCAGCATCTGAGGCATTTTGTTCTAGAACCTTCTAAGGATTTCAACATTTTTGGATGGTCAAGTCTCACACGTAGATGGCACAGTCTTTGTATACTCCAGGCATAATCTTCCTATGTTTTTGTTTGTTTTTAAGATTTAATGTTTTTTTTTTTTAAAAAGAATTACTTGGAGCGTGTGTGTGTGTGTGTGTGTGTGTGTGTGTGTGTGTATATGTGTGCCCTATATGAGTTCACTACTTGTTTCAGCCAGCGGAGGGCACCAGATCCCCCTGGAGCTGGAGTTACGTGTGGTTGTGAGCCACTGTGGTCCTCTGGAAGAGCAGCAAGTGCTCTTAACTGCTGAACTGCCTCTCCAGTCCCCCTTCTGTGTATTTTAAATCATTTATAGACTATTTACACTACTAAAGACAGTGTAAATTGTTGCTTTTCTGTGTTGTTTAGAGAATAAAGATGAGGGAGAAAAGTGTACATGCTCAGCACAGATGTAATTTTATTTTTTCAAGTAATTTTAATCTTCAGGTGGTTGAATCCTCAGTGGTTGGAGCACAGAGGGCTGAGCCTGCATGTGTGTGGTGTGTGTTTAAACAGGGACGTGTGCAAAGACTGCCGTCCGTGCCTTTTGGTTCACATTTCCTACACAAGCTTCTCATACTAGGTGTGGAAGTCAGCGGCTTGAAAAGGCTGGCACTGTCAGGACAGCGCTGTGAGTGCCACTAGCGCCATCTACCGGCTTCCTAGGCTTTAGCAGCGAAAGGAGAGTTAAAAATCTCTATTCTGAATTTAAGATCTTTAAATTAGGAAGTAAAAATAATCAAGTTTGTCCAGCACATTGTGGCCACACCTACAGAAAAAAAAAGAATAGTTAAAAAATCTTAGTTATTGTGGGTGTTTATGAAGGTGCCTTGCTTGAAGTTAGAAATGTGGCCAAGTGCTGTGGCCAGGTGAGCGTCCAGAGGAACCACCAGGCTGGAAAAGAGCTGGGAGTTGTAGGGATTCAGGGGGAGGTGGGGGACCAGGGAGGATATAACCAAAGATAGGTGCTGGAGCTGACTCTGGTCTTAGAAACGGGTCTTATGGACCTGAGGGAGTGTTGCTCTAGCGCAGGGCCAGGCCAGAGCCACCGGGTGGCACTCTCGATGAGAAAAGCTTGGGGTCTCAGTGTACAGACGGCATTTCTGATATTGGCTGCTCTGAGTCAGTGTTTAGCCCAGATCGCAGGAGCATCCCTTACAAAGTGAGGAGGTGAAGCCCAGAGCTTGCTAGTGTTTCTCCAGGATTCCCTGTGGCCTGCAGGGCTATTTGGTGGAATCTGCTGAGTTAACAAACGTCTGGCAATGCTCTTTATTTTATTATTTCTTAGTGTGTGTGTGTACGTGTGTGTGTGTGTGTGTGTATACACGTGTGTGTGCACTTGCACAGATGTGTACACACTTGCCACAAGACACGTGTAGAGGTCAGAGGATATCTCTATGGAATTGGTTCTCTCCTTCCACCTTTACACAGGTTCCAGGGATCAAACCCAGGTGGCCCGACTTGCCCAGCAAGCGCCTTTATCCACAGAGCCATCTCACCAGCTCCACCATGTTCTTAGATAAAGAACTGTCTCTAAAGAACAGAGTTTAGTCTGTTACTGTGATCTCAGCTTTGTCATTGCTTTACATAGAGAGGGTATACACACACACACACACCCCTCTTGTTACTGTGATCTCAGCTTTGTCATTGCTTTACATAGAGAGGGTATACACACACACACACACCCCTCTCAAAAGGGATGACAGGCAGTCTATTCTGGAGCCAGAATTGAATGACCATGGCCTGGAAACATACATTTAGGGCACCCCCAAATGCCATGTTCCAATGACAATGTGTGAAGTCTCTATAGTTACAGAACAAACGGAAGTCCTAAATCAAGGCACTTTTCAAATACGTTGTTAGCATCGGCAGGCGGGGAAATCTGTTATATGTCATAGGTGCTATCTGATGACACTCTTAGCCTTGGGTGGTTGACCACTAATGGCCTATTAAGTTAATATACCTCAGAAGGTTTCACATGACAGTCACAAAGATATTAGGTCAGACACAGCTGGGCAATTCATAACAGCCTGAGATAATTCGCCTCTGGATCTGCAACATTCCTACTCTCCACAGTCAGCAAGTCACCCAGCCTCGTAGACTCTTTAACACAGGTGTGGCTTTTTTCTGAGAACTTCGTCTCATTGTAACAAAATCAACACAGTCACAAGTCAATCACCCCAGGTCACTTGGGCCTCATTTTGAAAACTGCATCCTGAATTAGTCACGGAGGAATGCTGAATTCCCACTTCAGTGGAGAAGTATATTTTTAATCTGTCAACACCTGGTAAGCAGAGGGAGAGGCACATCTGAGCTGGTCTAGGGTAGCCTGTGGGTGTAGCCAGGGACCTTTTTCCTCCTCCTTCCCTTGAAGCCCAAAGGTTTGTCTGTTCCACAACTTCACCTTTCCCAAGGCTGGGACTCCTTGGTGATGTCTCTTGCCATTTCTGGGGGGAGGCTTCTATTTTGGTGATAGTGGCTTTGATGAAACGGTCAGTGGGGGCTTATCAGTCCCTCAAATCCAGCTGTCTCTACTGAGTCTCTTAAGAACCTTTTATGTTAAGCAATATATTTTCCCCACCTCAGTAGAACATCACTTTTAAGAACATTGATCAAAATAAAGGTGTGTGTCCCAGCTTTTTCTGTCCTTGACTCAGTGCAGCCTTGGCTTCCATTGTGTAGAGCAGTAAGCGCTGTACCATGTGATAACCAAGCTGGAGCTCCTTGGTTGTTTTCCAGTTTAACTATTAAGCATCGTTTCATTTTTTTTGCTCACCCTCTTTTGTGATGCAGTTTTCTTGGTCTGTGTATGTATGAGTGATTGCGTGTGTGAGCCCATGTGTACCGGTCGAAGGCCAAGGTTGATACCAGGTCTTTCTTGATCGTGCTTCACTGTGTTTACCAAGGCAGGGTCTGAGCTCACGATACAGCCAGTCTAGCTAGTCAGCTTGCCCCGGATCCCGTTTCCACCTCCCAGTCATTAGGATTATAGGTGGCCACCCCACCCACCTGAGCTTTTTATGGGGAGGCTGGGGATCCAAACTCAGATCCTTGCACTTGCACAGTGACAGCTTTATCCACTGGGCATCTCCCTGGCCACCAACAGAGCTGTCTGCTTCTCCACCTGCTGGGCAAGAGAATCACCTGGGGAGCTTTAGAAAAACCTTCAAAGCTGGCAGATGCTGGTGGGAGCATGTTGGGTATTGGGTTCTCGTGTGTGTGTGTGTGTGTGTGTGTGTGTGTGTGTGTAGCACCCAGAAGACTGGCTTTCCTATAGAGTTTCATGTTGTCAGAGTGTCTGCCCAGCCTCCTTTAGAAGCTCCTGTATCCAGTGGCAAGCGGGCAGTGAACGTATTACAGGGCAGCATCTTAGAAGAAAAGCCTGGGGACCAGTAACCAGGGCCAGGAGCAGGGAATTTAAAAACTGGTCCATCTCTTCTTGCTAGCCTAGGCTCTGGGTTCTGGAGGCATCCCGTTGCCTCATGAAAACATGCAGTGGAGACTGTTGGAGTCCACAGTGTAGGAGTGTTCCATAGGTGACTGGGATCCATCAGAGTGACAGCTATGTACAATGTTTTGACATTGCAGCACAGCATTATCGACAACGCTATGTTCAAGAACGAGAGAGAGAAAGAGGGAGGGAGGGAGAAAAGGTTATGCTGTATATTACATAAATGTATGGGTTTGTGTTGAACCACATTCATTGCTGCTGTCTTGGCTTTGTGAGACCTGTGGTAGACCTGCCTGAAAGGTCAGTAGAGAGTGAGGTCAGTTGTTAAACAGAAAATAGAGAATATGTGTGTGTACACACAGACTTGCCCTGTGAGTATATGACCTTTCCCTTTGTTTGCATGGACTTGTCCTTACCTTGGTTTAAAGCAGTGGTTCTAAACCTTCCTAATGCGGTGACCCTTTAATACAGTCCTTCATGTTGTGGCGACCCCCCAACCACATAATTATTTTGCTGCAACTTCATAACTGTAATTTTGGCACTTTTGTGAATCTTAATGTAAATATCTGATGTGGAGGATATCTGATATGCAACCCCTGTGAAAGGGTCATTCGGCCCCCAAAGGGGTTACAACGCACAGGTTGAGAACCACTGTCTTAAAGGGCCCTTTCTGCCTTATACATGTCTGCACTGCCCTGCGTCAGTGAACAAGAGGATGTAATGCTTTTATTAGCAGGGCCTGCCTCCCACAGGGAAACCAACGCAGGACATGTTTGCAATTTCCAATGAGATGACTTTGGATGTCCCAGCTCATCAGCTCTGACATTTTACAGAGCAACAGTGCCATGGCCTTGGGGAGCCGAGTCCTCTCGGAATAGCTTGTCTGAGGATGAAGTGCTGAGTTTCTGGCTCTTTAACCAGTTGGTAGAGCAAGTTCCCTTCTGTCCTTATAAAGCAAGCTTCTGAACTGCACCCCACCCCCCAGGCTCCAAGTCCACACACACCTCCTGCAGTAGGAGATCCTTGTGCTCATATGTGAGGAGTGGCCTAGAAGACATTTGTACACTTGAATTTTAGAATCAAGCAGACCTGAGTTTACCAGTTGTGGAAATTTGAAATTTTATTGATTTACTTTTCTGAAAAATAGAATTAATGAGTGTCTGCCTGAGAGTATTTTGTGGGCTAGAATTAAATGAGTGTGTGTGTGTGTGTGTGTGTGCGCGCGTGTGTGTGCACGCGCGCACGCATGTGCATGTGTATGTATACATACATACATATATGCATATATATGAGATTTTATTAATTTATCGACCTATATTTCACTTATTATGTTCATTGAAACAACATGGAAAATACCTAATGAATACTAGCCTCTCCTGATATTACTGCTCTCAATAAATGGTTTCCTGTGGTGCAGATACAGTGTGGAGGTAAGCGATCAGAGTTGATAGCTTCCAGCTGATAGCTTCCCCCATACTCAGGGCTGGCCTTCTTCTCTGTGGGAATCTTGGGAACCAAATTGACCTCTCATCTATGCTGTGTGCTACTCTCTAGCTTAGCCATCAAAATACTTCTTCATTGTTTTTTGTTTGTTTGTTTCTGAGTGGGGCTAGGGTCACATGTTGTCCAGGCTGGTCTCAAACTCACTTTGTAGCCAAGGATGATCTTGAGCTTCGGATCCTCTTGCCTCCACCTCACAAGTTCTAGGATGACATGTGTATGTCACTTTGCCCAGTTTGTATAGTGCTGGGGATTGAACCCAGGGTTTCATGCATGCCAGGCAAGAGCTCTGCCAACTGAGTTACATCCCTCATTGGGCTCTTGAATAGAATAGTTAATTTCTCTCTATCTCAAGAATCTTCCGGGGCTGGTGAGATGGCTCAGTGGTTAAGAGCACTGACTGCTCTTTCAAAGGTCCTGAGTTCAAATCCCAGCAACCACATGGTGACTCACAACCATCCGTAATGAAATCCGACGCCCTCTTCTGGTGTGTCTGAAGACAGCTACAGTATACTCACATATAATAAATAAATAAATCTTTAAAAAAAAAGAATCTTTCATTTTAAGTGGCTCAGCTATTTGCTGGCACACAATTCATTTCAAAATTGTTGTTTGATGTGCTGAGATGTGCGACATAAAAGGGTGCTTTGGGCAAATGTCCTGAACCCCCAGTGCTTCCCTTAGCTGGTAAGTAGGTCCCTGGGGGTCAGGGAAGAGTCATAACCCTGAAACTTCGACCCTAACCCACTCAATTGAACTGTCCCCAGATCATGTCGCACGAGCTCTTCTCTACATTTAGTCTCCGGCTCTTTGGAAGATGATAAGATGGTAGAGGCAGAGGTGGACGCCTCTTACTGGGTTTGCTTAGAAGAACACTTGTACACTCTGCGGGGAAGAGTTGGAGTGTATCTGTGCTGAGCCCTGGAGCAAACAGGGAAGATATGCTATTCAGAGGAACCCTTGAGCCCTGTGGGGTGCTCATTTGTGAGAACACTCTCAGACAGTAGCCTCTACACACACAACTTTAAACTGCAGATCAGATCAAAGAACTCTGAGAGCCACGGGGATATTTCGTTTTTGAAACTTGGGTTCCTAGACATCAAACCAAGAACTGCACTGAAAAAAGACTATTAAAAATAATTGAGAAACTGCCAGGTGGAACAGCTCCAGAAGATGGTCACTGAGGAGAAGGGAAGAGAGGCGAAGAGCGTCAGCGCTCTGGGAAGGAGGAACCCCCGAGCTGAATCACACTCCCCAAAATGCCGACGCGGCCAAATGTCCTCATAGTATGGTTTTATTTGTATATGGTGGCCCTTGAATTTGGAGATGGCCCTCTGGGTGTCTTCTCTGAGTGACTGTCTATAGTCATTGTCCGATAATGTCTCTCTCGAAAGTTTGGTTTGCTTCTAACCCTCTGAGCATTTTGCCTGAATAGATACAGTTCAAACAACTTCAGGAAAAGTAGGAGTGTGCCCAATGAAAAGAGAAATACATCTAGCTAAAATGTATAGACGTGAGATAAGAAAGGTATGTGATGTGCATGATTTATCTTCATAGAGGCCTTTGTTAATCACCAGTATGCTGTTATTTCATCACAATGTAGCAAGGGTTGCTGGGAGCTAGCGGGTGATACGGCAGCAGC
The DNA here is from genome assembly GCA_036184795.1 of Tokudaia tokunoshimensis. Classification (NCBI taxonomy): domain Eukaryota; kingdom Metazoa; phylum Chordata; class Mammalia; order Rodentia; family Muridae; genus Tokudaia; species Tokudaia tokunoshimensis. The sequence goes on along the minus strand of BTHU01000008.1, from coordinate 72,801,645 downwards.
GAGAGTTAAGGGTGGTATCGGCCTCCATAAGCCTGTAGACCTGGGTGATGGAGTGTCTCTCTGGCCTTGGCATTTCTACAAGTCTCTTGTTTTGTCATTTCTCTATGGGAAAGTGTGTTTGTTGGGTAAACGCTGCCTTGTCAGTGTTTGCCTTGTCTTTTTATATCTGTGCCCTTGTCAACTCCAGCTTAGGGGGCAAGGACAGGGAGGAAGCAGAGGAGACAGCTCCATACCTGTAAAGGGATCATGGTGACATGAACTTGGCTGTGGCCCATTTAAAGCTGAGCCCCCATGTACTCTGTAGGGGTTTGTGGAGTGCCAGAGTCAGAGTGGAAAAATCAGGCAGCCCCTCGTGATTCTGGGAGGTGAGACTTACCTGTGCTCTTCCTAGGGACTCAGTCTCTGGAATTTCTTTTGGAGCAAGTCATTACCCAGTTTTAGAAGGTGAAATCACAGGACTTGAGGGAGTAGTCCTGAACTCCAAAGAAGGTGGATCTCGGGTGAATCTCTCTCCTGCTGTGGTGTGCTCACGTCTCTCTAAAGTTTCTCCCCTCTTGGGCTGAGGTCAGTCCCTGGAAGCCAGGGATGCCTTGTTCTGCAGATCAGATGGGGAGTTGTCTATAGTGTAAACACCACCCTCTACATGTTTCCTGAATGCTGCCCTCTCCTTCTGTCCTGACCTTGGTTGTAGGCTAAGTGGTGATCTTCTTAGATCTGGGTCTTTTGCTTCTCAAGGGTTTGCCTCAACATACAATCCTGTATCTTAGATCTCTGTCTTCGGACCTAGGTTAGCATGGTATCAGCTTAACTCGCTACCAAACCTGACTCGTGTTCAAACCCTTTGCCCCCCTTTTCCCTCCTTTGGCTCTTATTTGGACCCTTTGCCTGGACTTCTGAGGCTGTTTCTTGTCTCCTGGCCATTCTCCGCCTCATCTAAAGGAGGTACTGCTCAAAACTTGAAGCAGGATTTTTTTATAGCCAGTGAACTTGTTATCGTTTCAAAGTCTAGTGGTTCACATAATATAGTCACTTCTTTATTTTAAAATCTTAATACTTGATGTAAAACATGAAGTTTTTAGAAGTATCACAAAGAACACAGTTGGGTCAGCCTTTCTTCTCTATGTATTCTAAATAAAAACAAAACCACAAGAACAGACAGGCCACACATAGTCAGTGCCTTTAGTGTGTAATCCTTGTCAGCCTGGTGAGTGTTCACTGTGGATTGGGAGACCGTGGTGTCCTCCGCTTGCTGGCCAGGTTTCTGGGAACTAATGCTCAGGCTTCACTGAGTTGTAAATTCAATCCTTTACTTTCCCTCCTGATAATTTGTACAAACTCTCTGTATTGTTGGAATGGATCATTTATTGAAAAATACTTGAGTGATGTTATTATCTGCTCATCACTGTTTGTTTGTGGCATCTCTTACATAAATACGGTTTATCTATGGTTACAGTTATTTTCTACAATGTTGTATGTCTTGTTTGTCATTTTCTGTAATAGTTTTAAAGTTGTGTTTGTCATCTTTGTCTTTCATTGGAACCCACATGTCCGTCCCCTCCCCTTTCCGTCCTCTGTTTTTGTCTATGGCACGTATACCATATTTGGTGTGTTTTGCCTTTGTCCCTCAGTGGTTGTTCTTCTTGGTTTGTTTGTGTCGTTCCCCCCCTTATAGAATGGAAGCTCTGTGAGGGCAGGGTCTTTGGCCTGTTTCATTCATGACTGTATTCCTAATGTCTAGAATGGTCACTGGTATCCAGTAGGTGCTCAATAAATACTATTTTTGGATAAATAAAAACTAAGCCATCTGGAATTTATTTTTGTGTCTCTGGTGTGACCAGGGCCCGCTCTCTGTCTCTTCCCAGCTCATGAGAAGCTTGGTTTTCAATGTCATTATCCACAGTGTTTTTTCATAACACCTTTGTCAGCTGCAGTTCTTTCCCCCACGCTATTGTCTTTAAATCTTCTTTTCCTATCTCTCTGCCAGAGTCTATAGGAAAGCCCAGTCTTTAGACTTAGGAGTTGGGCATGAGGAGGAGGGAGAGGCCAGTCCAGCCTATCAGTAGCTAGATCATCAGTGAGTCTTTCAGACATTCCTTCTGTAAAGTGAGTGCAAACACGGACAGAGTTCCTTCTCACAAGGGATTTTCTGAATGATATCTAAACTTGTCAGAGGATGAGGGAATATGCTAAGTGACATATCCAGTTCTAAGCCATGTGCTCTGGGAATGCACAAGCTGGACAGTCTATCCTAAACTCTGAGGAAATGAAATCTGGCCTTGCCCCAACCTCTGCTTCTGACTAGGCTTCATGTTGTGGGCAGACCCACAAATCCCTTGTCTTTTCCAACATTCTGATTCTTTTTCTATAAAAGGAAGCCAATCCTGACAGTACCTGCTCCTGAAGTGCAGGTGTGGACTGGCTGGCAGTGTGTGTGCCAGGTGCTTTGTTACCACTGTACCTCTAAAGGTGACCTAATTCTCCTGTGGGTGGAGAGTCTATGGGGAGGAGGCAGTGTCTGAATGAGTCCTGCAGGATGGGTTGGATTTTTCTGGGCAGAAATTGAATGGGCGGAAGAGGTCATGCCAGATAAGATAGAGAGTAAATAAAACCAAAAACATGAAGACCAGCCGGTGTGGGGTGAGTCCAGGCACAGATCCAGTTTGGCTGGATTAGACGAGGGAGTAGTCAATGGAGAGGCTGGAAGATGTGAGTTGAGACCCATTTGGGTGGACAGTGGGCACTGAGCCAAGACCACGGTTATGACCACTTGTGATTTGTCAGCCTGCTCCTCCTGCTCAGGTGAGTCTGAGCCTCACAGTGGTGTCCTGAATGCTGGGATAATAGCAGAGGAGGAGGAGGAAGGATGGCCAGTATGGCGGGGTTCATATTCACAACACCGAGACTTTAGGGATTTTTTTTTTAAAGCTTACACCACTTTATTTTTTTTTATTTTTTTATTTTTTTTGGTGCTGTCCTGGAACTCACTCTGTAGACCAGGCTGGCCTCGAACTCAGAAATCCGCCTGCCTCTGCCTCCCAAGTGCTGGGATTAAAGGCGTGCGCCACCACTGCTGCTTACACCACTCTTAAGCTCTGAGTTTTTTGTTCCTTTCTTTTTTTTTTTTTTTTTTTTTTTTTGGTTTTTCGAGACAGGGTTTCTCTGTGTAGCCCTGGCTGTCCTGGAACTCGCTCTGTAGACCAGGCTAGCCTCGAACTCAGAAATCTGCCTGCCTCTGCCTCCCAAGTGCTGGGATTAAAGGCGTGTGTCACCACCGCCCGGCAGGGATGTTTTTTAAAGGACCATTTTTAGCATCCATTTTGTGCTGGCTGTGAAGATGCCCATTGCACTGCTCAGAGTCAGCCTTCTTCCCAGCGTCTGGGGTTTTCTCTTTGAACTCATATCCATCCAAGAAAGCTCAGGGACAGATCAGCAAGCTGTTGCTTCCTTTCTCCATCCCACTTGCCTTCCCTGGGAGTTTAAAGAATCAGGGACCCTTCTGGGGATGGTGGCGCATACCACATACCGTAGCCTGTAATCCCAGAACTTGGTAGATGGAGGCAGGAGGATCTGAAATTCAAGGTCATCATCCACAGCTAGCCTGGGCTAATGAAACCCTGTCTCAGAAGATCAAATGGGTGGGGACTACTGGGGAGATGGCTCAGTTGGCAAAGTGCTTGTCATGAAAGGATGAGGACCAACACTCAGATCCCCAGCATTGACAAAAAGCTGGGTATGGTATTACCAGGCAGTCACCATGAAGGTCCTGTCCCTTTAGCTTGCCGACCAGCCAGTCTAGCCTAATTGGTGAGATCCAGGTTCAGTGAGGAAGACCTCTGCCATCAATTTCTGCATGTATATATACATGTGCACCGTATGTGTGGACAACATAGACTACACACACACACACACACACACACACACACACACACACACACTCCCTTGACAGCCCCAACCCCAACAGGTCCTTTATCAGGGCAAATCCCACACCACCCTTTGTTTCCAGTTTACCTTCACCCCGCCCCCAGGTCACTGCCACAGTGCTAAGGTGTGGTCCTCAGGAGGACCATAGCAGAGGCATCCTCTAACAACAGGATGTGGATAAAAAGAGCCTGGGTCACAGCATTAGGGAAGCTGTGACTGAGGTCTCAGCTCTTGCCAGCATCTTGAACCTTGGTTTCATGGAGGTGATAACCACTTAGGGTTGGTTGTGAGTATCAGGAACTAAGCCGTCCGAGGCCTGATACCCAGTACGAGTCTTCCTTCCTTCCTTGTGGATGCACAGGCACTGGGAAGCCACCGTGTTCATTCTTTGCTGACATCTCAATAGCTAAGTCATTCTTAGACACCCAGGAGGATCTGCATGCTGTTCTACTCCGAGAAGTTGACTTCCCATCAATCTAGGATAGAAATCAAACCAAATAAGATTATCTTAGCTCAGAAGCCCATTTCAACTGATCCTTTTGACTAGCATAGTTCTATTATTATATATTACTTCAAACTTAATAGAAAAAATTGATTAAAATATGCACCCCGTTCATATCCAGCCTGGCTGAATGCCACAAGACACATTAATTGAAAGTGGATTTCCACTGCCTACTCAAGCCCATGAAGATGAAGAATGTGCCTTTCTCCTCTGGGCCTTCATTGATTTTTCATTTTCTCCACTCAGAGCTTCATTTAGCAATTTTTCAGTTTCATTTGGTTGGGGCCTTGATTCATCCCCTCCCATGAGGTAATGCACCCTCTTCTTCATCCTCCTGAAGCTATTCTTACAGGCTGTGTTAGTGCACACACTGTCTGATCTGGTCAAATTTCCTTGTGCATTACTATTTTCAAAAGGAGGCTAAGCTTTATAATTTTTATTTTTTACATTTTTGTGGTGTCTTTTCCTTTACCAAGGGGAAGGAAATTTAAACTTATAACTTAAAGGGATAGAGATGTAGCTTAGCGATGGAATAACTGCTCCCAAGAACCTAGGTTCCATTCTCACCAGTGCAAATAAACCAAGCCAAACACAGCTCTAAAATATGACAATAATTTGACAACATGACAAAACTTATAGACCAGAGTACTGGTGATTGGTTCCAAACGAAACCCTTCAGGGGAAGAGCAGAACATGCCAATTATGTTCATGTTTTCATTGTGTGGTATAAGGGAGGAAACATGATTCCTGATTTGCCAAGGGTATAGATCCTGGAGCAAGAAGTTGGGTTGAAAACAAAGCCCTCTCAGGACAAGAAGGAGGCAAAAGAGAGGTAGACACTTGAATGGAATTCTAGAAAGTTCTTCCCTGTCCTATTCCATCCATGTTCTATAAAATCCCAGACTCAATGGATCCCTAGTGGTTTTGGAAACGGTATTGGTATAGGGGAGGGGAGATATTTGGAGAGGTGACTCAGTGAAGAAAACTTGTATAGAATCAGGGTTCAGTTCCTGGAGCTCACAACTGCCTACAACTCCAGTTCCAAAGGATCTTACACCCTCTTCTGGCCTCACAGGGTATCAGCGTGCATGTGGTGCACATAAAACTGATGCAAGCACATATAAAAATTGCATACATTATGAAAACAGCATTGAGGATCTGAGCTAGTTCCTTGTGGGTATTTTAGGTTTTCAAATACCATGACAGTTCCCATGAGAAGGCTGTAGAGACTCAGAATAAAGTTTTATGTTTTTATTTTGATCTAAAGTTCAATTTCTGAGTATTCAGGAACATGGAATAGCATTTATACATCTTTGACAAGTGTTTCAATGAGAGAGTCAACAAAGTTTAAAGCAGAAAACCCTGGTTGGGTGGCCGGGGTGTCCTCAGGAAGGAAGGAATAGTAACGCAGAGTCTTGGTGATGGTAGGTGTGGCTTCTGCATTAATGTTAATACACTCCTTGCTGCCCATCAATCCCCGACTGTAAATACATGAGCCTGTGGCCTTGTGGCTATTACGAAAATGAAAAGCAACTATACAATACAGCAGATTTTAAAGGCAATAGAAAAATGCCATAAATGTAGCCTGGCTTCTATTTCAAGAGCTTAAACAGTTGAATCAATGTGACTATTGTTATTTTTTGTTTTGTCCTGATTTTAGCTCTGAGAAGGCAGCCATTCATGAGCACCACACAGAACTGTTTCAGTCCACTCATGAATCACGCAGTACCAGCCGCTAATGTTACAGTCCAAGGTGTCACAAGGGGCACAAAGGAGAAACTTTAACAAGGTGTTGTCGGAAGCAAGGCAAAAAAATATATTGAGGACTGAGGCGGTAGTTTGGTTCCTAGACTGCCTGCCTACTGTGCACAAAACCCTGGGTTTGATTCCCAGAATAAACTGGGCATGGTGGTGTGCTCTTCAAGTGGAGGCAGGAAGCAAGTTCAAGGTCATTCTCATTTACATAGGGAGGTCAAGACCAGCCTGGGTTCCATGGGACCAAATTTAAAAAGTGTGTGTGTGTGTGTGTGTTTAGATCAGAAAGCACCTAGTTAGACATTAGTTGGCAGTTCCTGATCTCTGAAGCCCCTAGCTATGGGTTTATGGATAAGTTCGGCTTCAGTGTTTGCTTCTGATTGGTGATGTTCCTAATTAAGGGCAAGTTGTTGGCTCCCGATTAAATTTAGGTTTCATCTTCTTAAGCCAGTTCTTGACTAGTAACTCCCCAAGAGGTTCTGTTTGCTTAGGTCAGAACCCCAGGCATTGAGCCCTAATTATTTTAGCACTTTCCCAGTTTACAGCCTCTCAACTATAAGAGCTTCACCAAACCAACACCATCATGGCTGCTTTGTCTTTGTCTCAGTATAGGACTTCTAACTGTGACCAACAGAGTGTTTATTCTTTTGTTTAATCATGGGATCTTACACTGCAGCCTAGGCTGGTCTGGAATTCACTCTGGTGCCTCCGCTGGACTGGCACACGTGACAGTCCTCCTGCTTTGGCCTCCTGAGTTCTAGGATTACAAGTGTGAACCACTGTACCTACCCTTGATGGTGGTGGTTGTTTGAGGCAGACTCCTGTAGTTCAGAATAGCCTCTGACTTACTGGGTAGCTAAAGGTGACCTTGAATTTCAGATCTGTCTGCTGGTCAGTAACCCCTGAGTATGGACATTACAGGTGTGCAGCACTACCCCAGTTTTATGAGGTGCTGGTGATCAAACCCAGGGTTTCATGCATGCTAGGTAAACACTCTACCAATAAGCCACATCTCCAGCCCCTGACCAGCAGTTTTTAACATGACTTTCAGCACAGATTCGGGGAGGGAGGAAAGTTGATGTACACGTGGCTCTGGGACATGTCATCTAGCTGGAAGGAAACTTGCAAGCAGTCTGCTTCAGTGTGCTTCCTCTTTTATGAGGTCTTTTCCACATCTGTCATCATTTCCCAGTAGGATTGGAAAATACCTAGAGAATATATTTTCTTAACTACCTGTGTCGATTGTGTCTAATATCAAATGCTTATTTGCGGCTGTATTTCTTCACTAATTTCTCCTCACAGTTCCCAAGTTCCATATTGAATTATTGTGCTTCCTGAGCATTGCACAACTGGGTATTGATCACATAAATCCAACTATAGGTGATGTCATTTTCTATCATCGAACATAAAATGACCTGTATCCTATGTGTTACTGCTAGAAAGAAAAGCCCAGAAAGTTGCAAGTCTTATAACTTCATGATGCATAGAATGTTCTAAACTGTGGGGGAGGAGGGAGGTGTGTGTGTGTGTGTGTGTGTGTGTGTGTGTGTGTGTGTGTGGTTTGTATCTGTGTATGTGTGTGTATGTATGTACATGTGTATAGGTGTAGGGGTGTGGGTGATATGTGGGTGCATATCTGTGTGTGCATGCTTATGGAGGCCAGAATAATATCTCTAATGTCAGTCTCATTCCTCAAGAGTAATCATCTTTCATACTTCTATCTGTCTGTCTTTCTGTCTATCTATCTATCTATCTATCTATCTATCTATCTATCTATCTATCTATCTATCTATCTATCTATCTAAGTCAGGGTCTCTCATTAGCCTCGAGCTTACTGGTCACTAAGCTCCAGGAATCTTCTATTTCCTGCTTCCCAGCATTGGGCTTACAAGCTCATCACCATGCCTGACTTTCTAAATGAATGCTCTGAGGATCCAACTCAGCCTTGTAACTACTTGACTTACTGAACTATCTCCCCAACCCTGTTCCAACATTTCTGTATGCTTTCTTCTTGGTCTGGTTGGTAACTAATTTTGAGACAAATTTCGAGGAATTCTTTCACTACAGTAACCTGTTTCCAAAGCAGCTAATGAAACTGTGCGGTTTGTGAGCCCCCTGCCTCCCCAGACAATGCCAGTGTGTGGCCATGCTTAAGAGTGATTGCCTAGCTCAAACTACAGATACAAGTGTCTCAACAGTTGTTAAAGAGGAGAAAAGTAACGATCAGTTGTAGCAAGCTAGAACTGTCATTTTCCTTCTCCTTAAAAAAATTAACTTAAAAATTGTGTATATGTGTACCTACTTATCTGTATGTGTTGCATCACTGTGTGCAGTACCCATAGAGGCCAGAAGAGGGCGTCAGGTCCCCTGGAGCTGGAATTCCAGACAGTTGTATGTCACCCAGTGTGATTGCTGGATCCTGGTCCTCTACCAGAGCAGTAAGTGCTCTTAACCACGAAGTCATCTGTCCACCCCTTCCCCTCCCTTTAAACACTGAATCAGCCTGAAGGCCTAAAAACTTGGCATCTTGCAAGATCTCTTTAATGTAAATCATCTGTTCAGTGTGGTGCAGAGTCATGCTGATGGAGACAGGCATTAGAAAGCATCATTTCAACCTCAGTTTAAAGATAGCAGGTAAGATTACATGCTGCCTAGAGCTGGACCTCAGTGTGACATTTAAATTCAGCTCGTAGAATAATATTAGGTCTTGTTGAGGTCACCTATGAAAGTCTGGAAAGTGGGTCCCCTGACTTTTCACTTCTTATCATTTACCACCACCTGGTGACAGCTAGACCTAAATGCAGGTTTTTGAAGAATAATCGAACCTCCTGAAGGTTAAGTTACAAACCGGAATGCCTCAGGCAGTCACAGAGGGCCTGGGTGGTAGAGCAGGTCTGTAATCTCAGCACTCAGTGGGTGGAGAGGCAGGGGGATGAGGAGAAGTTCAAGATATTTGGCATCATAGTTCCTAGCCAACCTGGGCTATGTGAGATCCTGTTTCAAAACATAAATTGTGACAGAAAAGAGGGACTGAAGTGTAGCTCAGTTGGTAGAGTGCTTACCCAGTGTGCAAATAGGCCTAGGATCGATCCCCAGCACTGTGTAAACCTGGTTTGGCTGCATATGAAGAATGTCCATTTAGCACAGTATCACCATCGCTTCTGGAAGCATGCTTGCCAAAAACGTATGTCAGAGGCCCCTGCACCCTCTGAATCCTTCCCGTTATCTTTTCTTCCTCCCAAACCAAACGCCTCTTCATGGTGACATCTGCTCTTCCCCTTCTCAAAAAAGCTCCCAGAACATTCTTTGTCATGTCTCCTGATGATGCCTTCACCATGGACTGACTTAGAGCCATTGCCCTTTATCTGCAAGTGTGTCTGGTTCCAGGATCCTCTATGCAGACTAAAACTCTAAGAATTTCAAGTTCTTCTAAGAAATGGTGCAGTATTCATGCAGAGTCTGTATATACCCCTTTCCATTCTCTTTAAGCATTTCTGGATTACAAGTCCTGGTAAAATACCAACACTATGTGAATAGTTTTTATACTATATTATATAAGGAATAGTAGCAAGAAAACAATCTGTCCATGTTCAATGCAGATAATAAATTATTTCTGGACTATAGTTTGAATCTGAGGTTGTAGGGCCCACAGATATGAAAAACTGAGGTCATTCTAAAAACTGAAGTCAGGGTCAGCTGGGTGGTCTGCGTCTTCCCATGAGCTCCTCCCATTCCTGCGTCCCTGCTGCTCTCTGCAGCCTGATTTTAGTGTTCAAAGAAAACCACATCTCTAGTTTCCTTGACCTACAAGCCATTTAAGAGTCCTTCAGAGGCAGGAAGGCTGCATGTTTGATGTCACTTTTTATGTTATTTGATGGAATTTTTCTCCTTACCAACTATAGCCTTTCAGTAAATTTCAGGTCTCATTTTGACTGCTACCTAAAGACAAGTCATTTTAGGGCAAGGGACATAGTTCAGTGGTAGAGTGCTTGACTAGCATGTACAAGGCCCTGGGTTCAATACCCAGTACTACCAAAAGGTTAAAAAAAATAGGCAAAACAAAAAACAACTAAAAGTTAGTTTTAAAAATCTTAAGGACTGGGTGACAAGCCAGTTGGTAAGGTACTTGACCTGAGCCATGAGGACATGAGTTTGAATTCCTACCACTCCTGGAAAAGTTGGTCGTGACAGACTGCACTTGTAATCCCAGTGATCATGAGATGGGACAGAGAGAGGGAGCTCGTTGGGCAGCCTGTCTAGTGCAATCAAGAAGCTCCAAGGTCGGCAAGAGACCAAGTCTCAAAACATAGGGTGGAACTAACAGAGGAAGATACCCAGGGTCAGCCTCAGACCCCATGTGCGTATGTATGCACACATACATGTGCATGCACAAGTGTGCACACACACTGATCTGTATCAAGACTGTAGGAAGGAAAGGCAAAAGAGCATTATGACAGTGGTTTTTGTAAGCCATTCCTATACAAAATGAGAAAAATTACACCATTTGGGGTGGAGGCACAGTCCTACACCAATCTCAGAACTATTTCTCTTTCCTAATCCCTTCAATGACTTTTATTTTCACTTTGGTAAACTTTTGTTTTTCTGTCCCTCGAGGCTTTTTATAAACACACACACACACACACACACACACACACACACACACACACTTTGCGACATGTTTGCTTCTAGCATCCGTGTAACACACTCCATCATGCTGGTATCTCATGATTTATGGCTGGTTCCTTTAGTGCAAGGCATTAACGTTATTTCCATTTTCTCTCTATTATAAATAATGGAAGCAAGAACATCGCTCTACATGCAGCTTTTTTCCTGTGTTTGAGTTATGTCCTTAGGACAGATTCCCAGGAGTGGGATTAGTGGGTCAAAGGGTCTGAACAGCTTTATGGCTCTTACTATTTATTGCTGAATGGCCAGAAAGGTCATTCTAATCTACAGTGCCACCTGCAACACATGAGCTTTGCTCCCTCCCCAGACCCACACCGGCCTCTCCAGGCACGGCTTTGGGGGCGGATTTCAGAGGTGTTTAGGTAACTTGTTACTCTCTTTAATTTCTATAGTTATTAAAAAACACTAGACATTTTAGCTTAAGTATATTTATTTTATATGGCTAGTTTTTCTTTCAATAGGGTGATATATTGTGATATCATTTGAAATTTAAAATATGCTATAATAAAAATGCCAAATGCAGACCTGGGATATAGGTCAGTTGACAGAATGATCACTGACTGGGTATGCAGGACGTTTTGGGTTTGATCCCCAGCGCAGCATAAAACCAAGTGTGATGGTGCAGCCTGCAATCCTAGGAGGGGGTCAGGGGTTTAGGTTATAAACTACGTGGAGAGTTTGAGGCCAGCCTGGGGTAGAGACTCAGCTTCAAAATGAGTAAGTGTCCAGTCTACCCGGCACAAAGAAATTAACCAGCGGAGCCCACTAGGCTCAGTCCAGGTTCAGCAAACGGCCCACGTAGGGACAGTGGCTTCCTTTACTCCTCTTTTCTCCTATCCTATGTTCCATCTAAAGCAAATCCTAGCTCAGGTATTTAAGTTTCCTGCACAGTGAGCAGTGCCTGTCTAAACGTGCACTAAGGTAACCGTAATGCTGTCATCACGCCCACAAAATGACAGTTCCTTAGTATCAGTAAATACCAGGGTGGAATACAGTTTTCCAAAGTATCTTTGTTTCTCCTGCACTGTTTCACTCACCACACTCATTCTTATGTGTCCTCCTCCTCCTCCTTTTCCTCCTCCTCCTCCTCCCCTCTTTCTTCTCTTCCTCCTCTTCCTCCTCCTTCTCTCCTTTTCCTCCTCTTCCTCCTTCTTCTTCTCCTCCTCTATCTCCTCTTCCATACTCCTGCACCTCCTTCTCCTCTTTATCCTTCTGTTGTTTTTGTTTTTTTGAAACAGAATTTTTCTGTTTAACAGCCCTGGATATTCTGGAACTTGCTTTATAGACCAGGCTGGCCTCAAACTCACAGAGATCCACATACCTCTGCCTCCAGAGTGCTGGGATTAAAGACATGCCCCAGTACCACCTAGCTACATTCTTATATTTTTGAAGTTGAGGCTGGAGAGCTCGGCAGTTAGAAGCACTGGCTACTCTTGCAGAGGACCCAGGTTTGATTCTGAGCATTCATACTAAAGGGCACCTTTTGTAACTCCAGTCCCAGGGGATCTGACACCCTCTTCTGGACTCCTTGGAAAGGTCACATATGTGATGCACATACATATATTTCAGGCAAAACACCCATGCAACATAAAATTAATTAATTTAAAAAGTTTCTCACATCAGTGTGTAAGAGGACTTTATTTTTGAATGTACCTAGACCTTCCCTGGTAGGGTATAGTGTAGATTGTTCAACTAGCCACTTATTTAATGGAGTTGGTTTTGTGTTTTCTAGAAACAAAAATCCTATGTCCAAGTTAGTTTATATTTTGTCCAGTGTATCTTTGTGATCTATGCCTAGAAATGGTATTTCTAGATTAAATGCTCAACATGCATGTGCCTTTCCAGGTGTCACTTGGTCCCTTCCATGGGAATTCTATCACTTTGCACTGGCAGATTTTTATAAATGGATGTCTGAATGTACAGATACACAAGCTTGTTGGAAAGGTAGCATAGCACTGATTAAATCTGCATACCGATCTCATACTTGTTTAAGACATGAGTACCCTGGTTCTTGCTTTTAGAGAACCTCTGTTCTGTCCTGGGACACAAGGTTTCTGAATGAAAGGCCAGAAGGAGTCCAGGGTGTGTTACATGATGCTATATGTGTAACATGGTGTTACAAAGGGGGCAGTGCAGCCCACATCTGCCCTGGAGCCGGTCCTGCTTACAGTGGTCCTCATGAGTCCTTAACCCTCGGAATTCCATGAATACTTTTAGTGATCTTTTCCCCCAAGTAAACTTTTGATACCTGGTTGGTCAGATACAAATATATTAGGAGACTTAACTAAATGTTTGAAGTGCACATGCTTCATACGTCAATGATACATAATTAATCTCTATTGACTTGTTTGAGTCTGTCGTGAAGCATACTTCTGAACCGATAACTTGATAACCTTGTTATCAAGGTCCAAAGAACACAGTCCATGTGGAGAGGTTGGATAAATAAACCTAATAGAACATCCCTGGGTCTCAGAATCGCCATCCAGGAAACAGAATACATACAAAAAGACTGGGATGTAGCTCAGTGGGGTAGAATGTTTACCGACACGCACAAAGCCGGAGTTCAATCCCGAGCACCCCATAAAAAAGACGTGGTGGTACACACCTGAAATCCAGCACCCAGGAGGTGGAGGCAAGAAGATTAGGAGTTCGAAGTCAGTCAGGCGGTGGTGGCGCACGCCTTTAATCCTAGCACTCGAGAGGCAGAGGCAGGTGGATTTCTCAGTTTGAGGCCAGCCTGGTCTACAGAGTGAGTTCCAGGACAGCCAGGGCTACAGAGAAACCCTGTCTTGAAAAATAAAAAAAAATTAAATAAAAAATTTAAAAATTAAAGATTAGGATTTTAAAGTCATGTCCAGCTATATAGTGATTGAAGACCCACCCTACCTCAAAAAGGAAAAAAAAAACTAAATAAAAAAGAAATCTGCACACAAGTTCTATGCAAACCAGCGAAGGTTACCCTCTAGTTACCTTGCGGTTGTACGAGTCTACATTTTTGTTTGATGATTTTCCTCCTGTCTCTTTCTAGATTGAATCATTAAAGAAAAAAGTGCAACAGAAGCAGCTCCTAATACTACAGCTTTTAGAAAAAATCTCTTTCCTGGAAGGAGAGGTAAGAGGCTATGGATCTTTCAAGTTGGTGTCTTCCCTGCCATTAAATTTTATGTTGCTGATCCTGCTGTGGACACTTAATTAAAAATATGGCTATTTCCTGGCCTTATAAAATTGATTGAAGGTTAACTGCCAGCTCTGCAGGGGCGCTCTGACGGCCCCCTGTTCTCTACTCCTGTCCAGCCCGCTGCTGGCAGCGGCGCTCTCCAAGGTCTGATGCATCTTCAAGGATTCTCCCAGCAAGCCCAATATGTTGTCCATGCTCCCAAGTTCTCGAGTGTATAGGGCTTTATAATCTGCGAATGATCTACACGGCACCCCTCACATGGTTTACTCGACACCTTTTAAAACTTCACGAGGAGGAGTGTGGTCTCTGTGAGAGGGAAAAAACAGAGGCAGAAAAGGGAGGCGGTGTCACCCAAGCCCACCCAGTCATGAAAACCTAGAGTCCAGTTGGAGACGAGACTCCCAAAATCCAATACTCGTCTCTGTTACCCCTAGTAAACCTATTTTAGAGGTGACTTAGTTTCACCAGCATCTTGGAGTTGCTTCGTAGTCTTGCCGACGGCCTTTTGAAAGTCATTTAGTGGATTTTGTGGCAGTTCCAGGGAAAGAAATTATGAGTTGGAAGAATCTTAGGGGGGTGGGTGTTAATAGAAGGAGTTGAAATCCATTTTCCCTGTAGGCTCTTTATTAAGAACTTGGCAGTGAGCCTTCGCCTTCTTTGAATCAACAAAGAGCTGGTTTGCCAAGCACCTGCCCTTGTCAGTGTCCCTCTGTGTAGCCCTTCCCCCATGAGACACCTGGGGACATGACGGTGATGCAAGGGAAAAAGCAAGATGTCGTTTGCTGAGTGCCTACTATGTGCAGGGCATTGCCAGTTCCTTTCCACATGTTCTGTTTAACATCGGTACAAAGAGTAGGATCTAATCCAGCCTTGTACAACAGTTGGATTGGCTTATTGACTGATCAGAGAGTTTCTTAACTACACGAGTGTGGGACAGTCCCATGAGAGTGCACAGGAAATGTCTGGCACAAGCTGGAGAGATGGATCAGCTATTAAAGGCTAGGCTCACAACCCAAAATATAAGGAAATGCAGGGTATACTGAGTGAGCACTCTACTCTTAGCTTATTGAAAGGGCTACCCTCGGAATAAATATCTACCCCTTTTTAAAGATGGGACTGAGAATATCATTTCCTGTCCAGGAGATATATGGTAGAGATGGTGTGTCTGAGTCTAGAGCCTACCTCCTTGCTGCGCCTTGCAGGCGTGATGAGCCAGGCCAGGTCATCATTTACCTGGATGGATGGACCACCTGTGCTGCCATAACCAGGAGACTTCATGGTCTCTAGGGACCTGGTTTCAGACTCAAGGTCCGTGAGTCTTGGTGTCCTGGAGGTGTTCCCACTCATGTCTTCCCCTCATGATCACTGGGCCTTGTACCAGCTTTTATTATTATTATTATTATTATTAAATACAGTATCTCAAGTAGCCCAGGCTATCCTTAAACTCATTATGTAGCCAAGGGTTACTTTGAACACCTGTTCCTCCGTCTCCACCTCCCAATTACAGGGTTTCAGGCATGTGCTGCCTCCCTGGTATCCAGCACTTGTTTTTAAGATTTCCTTCTGAAATCACAGCCCTGTGTGTACTAGGGGCAGAGGCGCAAATGCATATCTGCCCTGGTGACAGTCAAGAGTCCCTGGAAGAGGTCTATGTGTCCAGAGAGAAGGAGTTTTCAGAAGAGGGGGAAGAGATGCTGACACAGAGAGAAGCTCACCCCAGAGGGCCCCCCGCCTTGTTTCTGTCTGTGGTACCCCAAGCTCTGCAGCAGTGTCCGGGGGAATGTTGTGGATGGGGGCAGGGGGTGGAGCTTGCAAACGTATGCTTTGTTTAATGCACAGATGATTCAGCTCATGGTTTGGGCTGCTGGCATGTGGATATGACATGATGCTAAGAGGTGATTCCAGGAGTCCCCAGAATAGAACAGGGAGATGAGCCTGGGAAAGGAATCTCACCTCTGTGGGAAGCTAAGGCTCATGGTACTTGGGGTCTCTGGGATATGGTATGGAACCAGCTTAGATTATCTCCAGATGACTGAGCCTTCACTAGCCCTATCAGACAGCAGCTGGCATCTGCTCCTGGACTTCCATCCATTTAGCCACCTAGGCAGGATCACTTTTCCTGTGATGCTCACAGGAAGCTTCCGGTAAAGACCGAGGAGATGATTTGTGCCAGGAGGCTGTAAGCATCAGAGGATGCAGGAGGGTCCTACAGTAATAGCCCTTCATCTCAGAACAAGATTGGGCTTTCTTAAGCATATAAACACTGATTATAAATATGATAAGCTTTCCAGGGCAAATATAGCCAGTTGCTCTTGACTACTTCCCACGTTGACGTTAATTAGCAGACAAACATATAAGTCACATGAAAAAAAATATTAATGCAGTTGTACTTAAGCATTCTAAAATATCAACTATCACAATTTAATTCAAGAGTTGTGAGCACAGGGAAGAAAGCTCACTTGGGAAAGTAGTGACCTTACAAATGGGAGGACCCAATTTAATCCCCAGAACCCATGTAACAGGTAGGAGTGGTGCCACTCCGAGACAGGTGATTCTGAGAGTTCCTGTCCAGCCAGCCTAGTTTACTTAGTGAGCTCCAAGACCATGAGAGACTATGTCTCAAAAGACAAGGCGAATGGATAGACCTGAGGAAGACAGCGGAAGTGGCTCTCTTACCTACACAAACACACACACACACACACACACACGTGTGACTGTACATACATGGCCACACGCAGAACTGAGATTTATGATTTTATTTTGATCACTCAATGTAGTGGTTCTTAGTCTTGAGCTTTGCAGATGACAGTGTGTGACTGTAATCTCAGAAGGTGCATGAGTCTGATGGGACACTAGGTTCTGCCCCGTGCTTCCTCAGATCCTTCCGCTCACAGCTCAGACAAAAGGACTCCACCTTTTAAAGAGGCAGCAGGAAGGAGAAGACTCATGTCACCTCTGCGCATGCTTTCATTTAACGTTTGAAAGCTTGCTGCCCCACCCCCTTCTCCACAAACTACATCAAGTCGTTAGACAAGCAGTCTAGACAGAACACTCAGTACCTGGTCCTGGGCTCATGGGTGGTGATCCTGAGTGTCCTTCCCTCTCAAGTAGAGAATATCGATCACTCCCTGGTTTAATCATTCACTCTTAACTGATATTTAAAGTTAATAGGTTTTACATGCACGCATACCTCAAAAATACACAGCAGATTCCCAAAAGCTCCCTTTTGCCTGGCCCTATCCCATTCTTTCTTTTCTTCTTTTTTCCCAATTTTTTTGTTTACGAATCTTCTGGCAAAGAGAGATTCCACTCCCCATTTCTGACATTTGTACAAAGTATTCTGGGGCTCAAGAGACAGCTCAGAGGTTAGGAAAACTTGCCGTGCTTGCAGAGGACTGCTCAGTTTCCAGCACCCATATCAGGTGACTCACAGCCACCAGTAACTCCAGCTCCAGGGGACCTGATTCCCTCTTCTGGCCTTCTTGGGCATCCCCATGCCCGGGTATACATATACGTGTAGACATATGCAATGCTCATGAATAAACGTTAAAAATTTTAAATGTTCTGCATCAGCAAGAGTGCCCAATGAGTAATAATTCTTTTCTGGGACCCAGTTGATCCTGTAACTTATCCTCTGATATCCACAGGAACACACACACACACTCTCTCTTCTCTCTTCTCTCTCTCTCTCTCTCTCTCTCTCTCTCTCTCTCTCTCTCTCTCTCACACACACACACACACACACACACACACACACACAGAAATGTAATAAAAACGGTTTTGAAAGTATTCCCAAAATAATGAGGCTGTAGTAGTTGAGAGCAGTAGATGCTCTTGCAGAGGACACAGATTCAATTCCCTGCAGCTACATGGTGGCCACAACAGTATATAATTTCAACTCCAGGGCATCTAGCACCCTCTTCTGGCCTCCTGGCACCAGGCACACACTCGATGACTGCACAGACATGTAGGCAAACACTCATATGTGTAAAATAAAAGTGGATAAATCTTTAAAAGAATATCCACTGGGCTGGAGAGATGGCTCCACAGTCAAGAGCACTGACTGCTCTTCCAGAGGTCCTGAGTTCAATTCCCAGCAACCACATGGTGGCTCACAACCATCCGTAATGGGATCCGATGCCCTCTTCTGGTGTGTCTGAAGACAGCAGCAGCATATTCACATACATAAAATAAATAAATCTTTTAAAAAGAAGAATGTTCTAAAGTAAAATTAGAGGCCTGGTCTTCAGTGAGTGGCTGAGCCTTCTGGACTGGATTCTGTTTTTTCCTTGCTGAAAATCTTGAACGTCTAGTTATAGTTAAGAGTCACAAGAAATGAATCCGAAGGCTGGTTTGTATCCATCCTGTCCTTGACATACACAGTGCAGGGCACATAGCTCTCTGTGTGTCTGTGGGACACTTCTAGGACTCTCACTAATTTCCTGGGTGGCATCGCGGCTGCAGCATGGCCCCCTCATGTGTTTTATTGGATGTGTGATTATCTTGGTGTCTGATTCAGCTCCTGGCCACTGGCTTCCCTGAGCCTGAGGGGAGCTGGAAGAGGAGGTCACTGGGGGAGGGGGGGTGTGGCATGCTCACGGTCGTGCGTTCACGTGCATGATTTCTCCCACATGTCCATACCAGGTTCATCCTTCCTGGAAAGCTTACAAGCCTCCCTGCCCACACAGTGGTACTCATTACACACACAAACACAAGGTGGTGGTATTTGAAAGCAGGAGAAGCAGACATTGCCCCCGTCTCAGAGCTTCTACAGTCTGCAGTCCTGGCGACAGACCGAGCTGTTCAGTCATTTCATTTCTTTTTATTATTCTTTCCAACAGCAATGGTACAAACAGGCATACAATTAGGACACCGTAAGCTACATGCCTTAGAAATGCTTGCTAGGTCAAAAATCAACAAAATGTTAACATATCTTACAGTCACCCTACTTTTCTATCACAAGATGACTTCGGATTATTTCCTATTCTTTTCTCTTTGAGGTACGGTCTCATGTAGTCCAGGGTGGCCTTAAACTCATGTAGCTGAGAATGGTCTTGAATTTCAGATTCCCTGTCTTTGCCCCCAATGTGCTGGGATTAGAGGTTTGTGCTGCCTTGCTGGGTTTTAATTTTGCTGTCTTTGTTTTCCTTGCCTTCCTTTTTGTGGTTTGGGCAGAAGTGTTAAGGTTAGGCCCTTAACAGCTGGCACATGTGCAGACACACACACACACACACACACACACACACACACACACACATGCACACACGTATACACACACGCGCACACCCACACTCACATACAGGTGCATGCATGCACGTGTTAGACGCCTTCTTCCAGTTCTGTCCATTGTCTTTTAATTTTTAAGACAGGGATTTTCAGTGATCCAGGATGGATCTCACTGATACGGCAAGGCAAGATTAGCTGGCTGGTGAGCCCCCAAACTTCTCCCATGTCTGTTTCCTTGGCATTTTTCATGTGGATTCTGGGGACCAAACTCAGGTCTCCTTGCTTGTAATGCAAATACTTCACCCACTGAGCCATTTTCCCAGCCCTAACTTCTTTTAATTGGATAATTTCTATTAATGTATTTTTAGATGTATTGATTCCTTCCCTAAGTCTACCTAAGATTATTATTAATAATTATTATTACTAATTGTTATGTTAATAGTATATGTCATTATATTTATATAAAGTATATAAACATGATATAATATAATATGCAATGTATTATATAACATATTTATATAGTATATTATATAAATACTATAATTAATATTAATTAACAACAATAATAATAAGTGTTGTACTTCTCTATTCTAAAGTTTCCAGTTGAATATTCATGGTGCTTCTTTATTATTTCTTTACTAGTTCATTACCTGTGAGCATATTTTTCCATTATCTCTTGATCATAACTGTGTTAGAAACATTCAGATCCTCACCTGTGAAGTCTAGCATCTGGTGGCATCAGGACTGTTGTCTGTCCATCACTGTTCCCCTAAGAACAGGTCACACCTTGCTGACTTTTCCCGTGCTATGTGACTTTGGATTCTAAACTAGGCATTATGGACCCTTTAATGTGGAGACTGTAGATCGGGGGTTCTCAACCTGTATGTCTTGACCCCATGACTTTGCCCAGGGTTCACCTAAAACCAACAGAAAACACAGATATTTACATTATGATGCATAACAGGAGCAAAATTAACAGTTATGAAGTATCAAGGAAAACAATTTTATGGTTGGGGGTTAGCACAACATGAAGAACTTTAATTAAAGGGTCACAGCACTGGGAAGGTTAAAAACCACTGACTTTGATTCTGACCCATTGTTCTGACAAAGCAGTGAGGCTCTTCCCCTTAAAAGCAAATGAACTTGTCTCAGTTCACTTCCTTACCACTCAGATTCACTCTTCTTTTAATTCATCCCTCATGCGCGTGCTTCTTGGGTCTACTAGAGACCTCTACTGAATCCAGAACATAATCTGGGGGTCCTCCTACACTGGTTCTTATCTTTCCATTTGTTTCATAGTCTTGGTGGTTTAAGGCTCCTTTTCTTGGCCCAAAGAGGGTGTTAGTTCTCCTGAAACTGAAATTGCCAGTGGTTGTGAAGCTGTCCAACACGGGTAGTCATCTCCTTTGCTTTTTCTAACTCTCTCTAGTGACTTCATTCCCTCTTCTGACTCTGATATTTCCTTCTGGGTTCATGCTAATACTTTGTGGATATTTTTGTAATGCTATCATATTGTTAGTTCTGCTCAGTTATCTGTACCCTAGCAAGACCACGATCGGCAGGGATGCACATATTTCTATATTTCTTTCTCTGGTCACTGCCTCCCACTACACTGTCTGATATACAGAAGATACATGCTATTTAAAACTGATCTCATTCAGTTTTCATGAGTATTGATTTTTAACTTCTGTACATCTGTGGGCATTTGATATTATACACAGAATGCCCATGTAGTTAAGCAGAACATTTTGGGGCCACTTGTTCACCCTTCCCTGTGTGCCAGTCCAGGCAAAGTTCCATCTCTTATGTCCTGTTGATATATCCTTACCCTGGTTAGTCTATGAAACCTTTACGATTAAAGTCTTTGCACTAGAGAGGAACAGGCCATGAGGGCTGGAGTTGCTAACAAGAAAGACCTCTTTTGCCTTTTTCTTTCCTTATAAATAGGAGAATCCAGAAGAGTGTGCCCTGCCCCAGTAAGCCAGCACCTCTCTTTTTCTAGAGATTGGTGACAGAGTAGGATCATAGGTCTGTCATAGCTCATCAGTTGCTAGGGCATAGTGGGTACGTGGTCTCTCTTTACAGCATTTCCATGTCTCAGAACCTCACACAGACCAAGGTTTTACACAACAGCTCCTTGGTATTGCTCATTCAGAGGGGGCTACTGAGTGGCAACCCACATCCCTTCAAACCAAATAACCCTTCGTTTCCCTGGGACTTTTTTTTAACCCTTCCTTTTTTAAGGTTTATTTATTTTTATGTATATTAATGATTTGCCTGCATTCCTGTCTAGGCACCATATGTGTGTAGTGCCCTGAAGGCCAGAAGAAGGCGTTGAATCTCATAGACCTGGAGTTACAGACAGTAGTTAGCTGCCCATGTGGGTATAGGACCCACACTTGGGTCTTCTATAAGAGCAGTTGATACTTGTAAACAGTGATCCATCTTTCCAACCCCTTACATAGGACTTTTAAACTTCCATGTGGCATTTAGTATCTGGGATCCATGCTTCAGCTCAGCTCAAACTTTTAAAAAAGAGACAAAACCTGTGGATTTTTTTTTCTGATTTTTAAAGCTCATTGTGTTTATTTATGCATTTATTCAGTAAATTTTATCTTGTATGTGTAACTTGTCAAGGTTCAAGAATCCATCCAAGGTAATGGATAGGGCCTTTATGGTTTTAAAATTGAGTCTATTATTACCAAAAAGTATGTAAAAGAACTTGTTTTCAGAATAAGTCAGTTATGGAGCTGGAGTGATGGTTCGTCAGTTACGAGCACTGGCTACCCTTGCTGAGGACTCAGGTTTGGTTCCCAGCACCCACATCAGACAGTTCACAGCTACCTGTAACTTCAGCTCCAGGGGATCTAACACCCTTTAGAGGCCAGAAGAGGGTGCTGGACCCCCTGGGTCTAGAGAGACGCTGAGCCAGCAGCCTTGTCCTCAGCTTTCTTGCCCCTTTGTCCCTCATTTTCCCCATGGGGCACATTTCTAATTCCAGGGCATCTAATCATTAGCTTATGCAATGTTTGGCTCCAGCCTTAAAAAAAAAAAATCACGAGAAGTATACAGAATGCTAATTTTAATCCCAAGGAGCTCATTCTAGTTTATGTGTTTGAGATTCTGAATTTTTCCACACCTATGAAATACTAATTATTCAGTTACAGAGGCATTTCCCACTAAATTAAATTAATGGACTTACTCATTTTATAGCTTAGTAGGGGAGTGCTAAAAGTTGACTTGCACCTTATTTATAATGCCAAAAAAATGCGATAAATATCTAACTGCCCATCGTACATGACTGATTAAATAAATATTGTACATCCATACAATGGGATACTGTGATTCGGTTAACATAGTTTGTTGACACAGAAATAAAACTAGTAAATTTGGGGAGACATCTACAACACACTGGTATGGGGGAGGGGGAGGTGTGCACGTGTGCATGTGATGCTCACAAACATGCAACAGAGCTCATATGCAAGTCAGAAGACAACTTGTTGGAGTCAGTTCTCTCCTTCTACCATGTGGGTCCTGGGGTTCAAACTCAGGTCATTAGCCGTGGCCACAGTCACCCTTACACACTGAGTCATCTCATTGTCCCTACAACAAAATGTTGATTGAAAAAAGCAGATAATGCTATAGCATAACCAGCGTGTTATTTTCATTTATGTACAACTTGATGCGCATGTGTGCACACATACGGAGAGCTTTGCATAATGATGGACTTGAGGTATTTCTTTAACATCAACTCTGTAAGGCACACCTTGTGACGGAGGTCAGTGCTACAGGCTTGATTTACTAAATCTACTTTCTTCTCAATTCTAGAATAATGAACTACAAAGCAGGTTGGACTACTTGACAGAAACCCAACCCAAGACTGAAGTGGAAACAAGAGAAATTGGAGTGGGCTGTGATCTTCTACCCAGGTATTTAGGAATTTCCTGTTTTTCTGACAAAAATCCTTCTTTGACTTAAGAAAAATATTTTCCTGGGATGTGATGAATTCTTCCTATGAAAAATGCAGGTCTAAAGCTAAGTGGTGACTTCTGAGTAGGTGGAAGAATTGCATGGGGTGGAGGAGACAGTGAAGGAGAAACCAAGGAAGCCATGACTATCAGTTACTGCATGCCTTTGCTTGTTCATTCATTCATTCGTTCATTCATTCACTCATTCATTCTGCAAACTGTGTCAGACAGTTAGGTTACAGACAGAAACAAGATTTATTCCTGCCTGAGAATAGAGTATGAAGGAGGGACAGGATATAGGAAGACATTGATAACCACATTAAAGAGTGTGTTAGGTACCTTAAGTGGGAACATCTAAATGAGGAACAAAATTCATCTATTCCTTAGTACCATAGCTGAGTAGGTTCAAACGTCTGGATCGAGTCTAGTTCATCATAATGATCTTAGACTGTGGGCTGGGTAGCTTTATGTCAATTTTACACAAGCTAGTATCATCTGAGAGGAGGGAGCCTCAGTTGAGAAAATGCCTTCAGAAGATCTGTCCGTAGGCAAACCCATAGGGCATTTTCTTAATTAGGGATTGATGGCGATAGGGGGAACCCAGTTGATTGTGGGCAGGGCCATTGCTGGGCTCATGGTCCTGGGTTTTATAAGGAAGCAGGCTGAGCAAGCCAGAGAGAGCAAGCCAATAAGCAGCACCCCTCCACAGCCTCTGCATTACCTCCTTCCTCCAGATTCTTGACCTGTTTGAGTTCCTGTCCTGACTTCCTTTTATGATCAACAGTGCTATAGAAGTATAAGCCAAATAAACCCTTTCCTACTTAAGTTGCTTTGGTCAACTGCAAATGATAACCCTAAGACAGACTATAACCCTGCCTTTGACCACCCAGCGTTATTACTAGGCTGAGCTATTGCTCATTGTTCAGCTTCTTGCACAGAGGACTGTGTCCTGCTGAGTGAAAGTTGAACCTGTGATTCAGTGTCTTGCCTCTAACTGAAACAAACGTGTCATGGCTAGGAGCCCAATTGTGCTCAGCCCAGAGGATGTGAAATAATATGGTTATTAATGCCCTGTGGCTTGTGATTAAGGTCATCAAAGTCATGAAGTGCCAAGCCCTGGTATCATGAGAGCAAGAAAGGACTCTTGTTATAGGCATGTGCACTTGCATGTATGTACTGTGTTAGGCAACAGTGATCCAGAAAATATGTCAGATTCCTGGGACCTTCATAGTAATATCGGGTGGGAAGGAGTGACCAGCCAATTGTCTAGCTGGGATCTGGAATGCCTGGGTCTGGTCCTGTTAACCACCTGTAGCCTGACATCCAGGAGTTCTTTCTATGCTGAGGCCTTGGCCTCCCAGTCTGAAGAGTTGGCGGCTTTACCAAGTCTCCAACATCACTAATGTGGTAGAGTGAAACCTTATTTTTCTACATTTTTAAATCTGTGATTGATAGGTCCTTGTTGATTAAACCCAGCCATTTGCTGTCGTCAGAGGCACTCACTAACAGCATTGTTGAACTTTCTTTGCCAGTTTTCTGATGTCCAGGTAAACGGGCAATTTTACCATTCTAATAGAATTAACAGAAAATGCCTTTTTTAAAAAAAGATAAGAAGTAGATTCAGTATCTCACTAATGTAGGACACAATTTACTTGATGAAAATATAAGCAAAAAGAATGACTGATTGTGTTTGGGGATCCTTTTGAAATATAAGTAATTTGGCCATTTCCCTCTTTCTCAGGCTTTTCAGAAACCAAGTGTCTCAGCTCATTCTATTTCCCCACATCATAAATCTTGTTTGGCCAAGACGGGTACAAAACCATGTCTGAAACCAATAAATTGTTTGTTTTCTGATTCCCACATTTTGGCTTAAAACAAGCTTTTCAATTTGTACACCCAAGGATAGCCGGAGGCAAACTTTTATGGCTACGTTATGAAACCACAAAACAGTTTTCATAATGGAAGTGCTGACAGACCCTTAACTTATGGCCGTAGTGAACCTGGAAGGCATGTCAGAATCGAAAGGCAGCTTTTCCATAAATGTAGCATTTGGGTTTCCCTCAGGATCCATTGTGGCGGTTTAACTGCTTAGGTCAGTCAGCGGAGGAAATGAAAACTACATAACCACATTTCCGAAAGGGCAGAATAATATTTCACCCGTTTCCTCTCAAATATTTATGAAGTGCCTACTATGTGAAAAGCACCCCCAGGTCATAGGGGTGAGGAGAGGGGAGCTTCTATGCTATCCTGAGGCAGGGTTTCCACTTGGCTTCTTACAAAGGCTTTGCCCTATTGTGGGGGGCTTCTGGGGAGATGCGGAGGATGGTGGGGAGGATTATCGGGGCTCACTGGGGAGCATCTTCCCTCCCTGCAGCCTTCTTAACTCCAACATAACTAAGCCAGCACTTAATTTTGAATGTTGGATTCTAAGTAAGTCTAGCTTAAATAGAAGCCTGTGGGCAAAAACAGATCGGAACCCCATAATCTACGTGAATCCCTATGTTTCAAAGGAAGCAAATCTGAGGTCCAGAGAAAACAACAACTCTCTTTTCTGGAAGCTGCACAGCTGGGAGAGACCAAGTGTCTGAGGCTGGGTACTGCCATTTGTACTTGAAAATGACTCAGTGAGTCGAGGGTGGCTGGGCTGGTGAGATGGCTCAGTGGGTAAAGCTGCTTGCCACCAACCCAAGGATGTGCACTTGCTCCCTGAGACCCACACTGTGGAAGGAGCCTCTGACCTCCGTGTGGATACCTTGGCACCCCACGTGCCCATCCACATATAGACACATACACGGGAGGGGAGGAAAAAAAGCACAAAGTTGCCAAGCTGTGTTATGTGCATCCTGATAAAAGTCTTTCTTATGTGAACTTCAAGCTTAGACCTAAAAAGGAAAATCTTCCTTGAGGTTTTCCAGAATATTTTTATATTTATTTTCTTTAAAGATTTACTTATTTATTTATTATATGTAAGTACACTGTAGCTGTCTTCAGACATCCCAGAAGAGGGCATCAGACCTTGTTACAGATGGTTGTGAGGCACCATGTGGTTGCTGGGATTTTGAACTCAGGACCTCTGGAAGAGCAGTCAGTGCTCTTAACCACTGAGTCATCTCTCCAGCCCTATATTTACTTATTTTGATTTACTTATTTCCTTATCTTACTTATATATTGGTTTCATTAAGACAGGTGACCATGTATCCCATGCTGGTTTTGAGCTCACTATGTAGCTGAGGATTCCTGATCCTGCTGTCTCTGCCTTCCAAGTGCTAGGCCCGTGGGTGTGAGCTGCCACACCTGGCTCAGAATGTTTTTAATACAGCGTCCTCCACAATGTTTTTGATCAGAATGTATTGAATTTAGCCTCAATTACAGAGAAGTGGTCTCTGTTCATTCTCCTGCCACAAAGAGGTCAGCAGTGTAGCACAGAGGAACAGTTGGGGCATCTACGTGATCTACGTACCCTGCCCTGCCAGCCGCTAGCTGACTTTAGCCTTGGGCAGGTTGATGACTCGATGAAACTTGGACACATTCATCCTCAAAATGGGAAAGAGGGTGATAGTCATGAACTATCATGTGTGTTGTGTGAGGATTAGATGAAAAGACAAGCAGGTGACTTAGTAAAACATAGCCAGTAAGGGGCTGGAGGGGTGACTCAGCAGTTCAGAGCACTTACTCCTCTCGCAGAGGGCTGGGTCCTAGCACCCATGTTGGGTGTGGCTCACAACCACCCTTTCACTGCAGCTCCCAGAACTCCACCAACCTCATCCAGCCTCTGCAAATACTGCACTCATGTGCACAAACTCAGATACAAACACACACACAGATAATTCTTTTAAATAGCCACTATTGCAATCAACTAACCCCCAATACTGATTTTCATATGTAAAACACACTGTATTCAATATAAAGGAGTTTGGGTTTACTAAGGTGATTTTTGTCAACTTAATTTTATAGGTAGTTATCAAATGACTGGTAGCCTGGTCAGATACACAGTGCTTCAGTGTTGCATGGGCCTCCTCCATTAAACCCTCAGTGGCTTCAGATCCTTTAGACCCTGTGTGAAGTGGAGGGCCTGGGAGTACCAGAGCTCTGTCAGCTGAGACACAACAGTAACCCTTGTGTGTTCCGGGCACCACAGGCTCTCAGTGTGGGGAGCGGGAGCTCTGGACTCACTTCCCACACCTGCAGGGGACGGGTGCTTGCTGCTGCCCCTAGAGTAGAACTCACAAGTAACAAAATTGCAGCCACTTCTTCTTTAGTCATAGCGGCACGGCACTAACGCCCTCTTCTAAGGCACTGTTCCCTTTCCTGGCAGCACTGTGAAGGCCTGGGAATGGTGATCCCGAGTTGCTCACCCTGGTCTAAGGTGTTAGTTGCCTGATTGCTACTATAATGTACTACCCCAGGCGATATAGAAAGAGAAATGTGTATTGTGTTGACTCAGTTTATTCCAAGATATTTTGGTGAGGCACTGCATGGTGGAGCAAAAACTGTCTACTCCACGATCCAGGAAGTGGAATCCAGGAAGTCTAAGAATAACTTAGACTAGGGTTCCACATCCCCTTGAAGGACACCCCTCCCACACACACACACACATCATTACCTAAGACTTTCCTGTGAGGCTACGCCTCCTATGGGTCCCTCCCACCTTCTAGCTGGGCCTCAATAGGGCCCAGTCCTTTGATTCCTGAAACTCTCTGGGAATCGAGCATCCAGACAATAGAATCTGGTGTTCAGTTGATGTTCAATAAGCATTCTTTGGATGAATACTCAAGAGGTCTATAGCATGTGGGGATTTAGGAAGCTGACCTGTGTGATAACAGGATTTGCTCATTTCGCAGAGGATTTAGAAGAAACCACACTGGCTTGGGTTTTGTTGCTCTCATTTGTCAAGCAGCCAGCAGAAGGCTCTGTTCCTTTTCCTAGTCACTGGTTCCCAAAGACATGCTCAGCATGGTGCTTGTGGACTAGGCATTCAATTCATCCCTGTGTAGTACCATCTCCCTGTAGTCCTTCCTTGATGGAACAGTGCTTGCCCTTACTTTTAGAGGATGCTCCTCCCTAGTTCTCTCATTCTCCTGACCTGCCCTCCATCTTCTCTCATGGTACCTTGCTCTCCTCAGAGTATCTGTAAAGACTGTACCAGTCCCCAGTGTTGCCTTCCCTCCCTGTGGCTGAGCCTTTCTGGAACGCAAGCCTTCATTCCCTACAGCCTCTGGCCTCTGGAGTCCTCCAGCTGGTGTCTGTTTGATCCTCTATAGACGATTTCCAGGCTAAGTATGTCAGCCTTTTCTCCAAAGTCAGTTTTTAAAAGTGGCTAAGATGTCTGCTGTGTGTTGGACATGGATCTCTGTCTTGGGTCTGCCAATTGTCTTTTCAGTGACTTTGAGAAAATTCTGCGTTCTCAGAGTCTTCATTTCTCATCTTGAAAAGGAAAGTTTGACTGGAGAGGCTGAGGCAGGAGGATTGAAGTGAGGCCACATAATGAGACTTATTCTTAAAACCAAAATCAAAATTAAAGTAAGGAAGGGAGATTTGGCAGTCCTTCTGTTTCGGGACTTTTCTCTTCTTTGGAGGGCATATGCCTGTCTCCACCCATAAGTTTCCAATGGCAATCCAAAGTTCTGTTCCACTAAAGTTCCCCCTGGGGAACCAATGAGTTTGTTGGACTTACTTATAGAGCATGGTTAGGGGGTTACTGATAGAAACATGGATGACCCCAACCAGCAACACTAGAAAGTCATCACTCAGCATGTGTGATAGCTTCCCTACAGTCACACAAATAGAGCCCCTTCTCCTAGCCTTCCCAAGCCTGTGTGTGTACCCTAGCCCCACCCGAAGACCCCGAGGACACTGTCAATTAAGAAAGAACTGAATATAACTGGTTTAAAAAAAATGGTTGGCTACTCAGGTGAAGGGCCTATGATCCTCTCTGCTCTCCTCTCCTGTAAGGAAGGCCAGTAGTCACCCAGCCCAGTTGTCTTGACCCTGTGCCAAGTGGCACAGCTGAACTCATGAAGGTAGCAGCTGTTTGGCCGGGAGGCTACTCTTGTACAACACCTCCAAAATTGAGCGACAAAACCCAAGCCAGTGTGGCTTCTTCTAAATCCTTGCAAAATGAGCAACTCCCGTTAGATATGTAGACAAATTCCATGTAGACAGCTAAGAAACAAAGGGCCCCCAACCCAAGCCCTTGCATGTTCAGAACCTGGGTGTTTCCTCCATTTTCCTGTGACCCCAGGACAGCCATATCTCAACCACAATTGCTTTGCTCGTGGACTCACTGCTCACCTGTGCTATCGCTCTCCTTCCTGGTGTCCTCAGGAGTTCCCGTTCCTTGCTCTCTCTCGCCTGACCGACATCCATCTTTCCTCCTTGTCTCCAGTTTCCTGCCCCTCCTCTCCTCCTCTGTATCCTTTTATTGAATGTATTTCTAGTGAGCAAGGGTCTCATCCCAGAACAAGAAAATGAGGCTTGACTTGCTGTGAGTTCAAGGGTTTTAAACACCTGTTTTTGTATTTTAGGAAGGAGATGAGTTTGAAAAGTATGATACATGCTAATTAGTCAATGAGAATAATTTAAGGTCATCTGGCCTCTGAGCACAGGAAAAAAAACTAGAATGAGACTCCCTCACCCCACCCCCACCCCGCTTAGTGAATTGCATGCAACCTGGTTTCCAGTAAACTCAGTTATCTCTTTTTTAAAAATTTAAATTTACTTCTTAAGAATTTTTTAAAAAGATTTATTTATTTTATGTGAGGACACTGTAGCTGTATTTAGACACACCAGAACCCTGTATTGTGAGCCACCATGTGGTTGCTGGGAGTTGAACTCAGAAACTCTAGAAGAGTAGTTGTTGCTCTTAACCACCAAGCCATCTCTACAGCACCCACCCCTTTTAGTTTTTTGGATATACCTATTTTATTTTATTTTACTTTATTTTCTTGCCTGTATATGTGCGCACTAAATGCATGCTAAGTACCTGTGGAGGCCAGAAGAGGGCATCAGATCCCCTGGATCTGTAGTTACTGGTTCTAAGTCACCATGTGGGTGCTGGGAACTGAGCCTGGGTCTTCAGCATGAGCAGCAAGTGCTCTTAACTGCTGAGCCATCTCTCCAACCCCCTCAGTTATATGTTAGTAGGTGCAATTTGGTGGCAGATATTCCCACAGCCATTAGTACCCTGCACATAGTAAGTGCTTTAAAGGCTTGTATTTTCATGTTTCTGTTGAAGAAAGATCAAAATATAAAGTAGATATTTGGCATTTTATTTTTCTGTTCTCTTTTTGTTTGCTTTTGGTTCTGTTAGTGCCCTCAGTCTTCAGGGGAACTGCTCCTCTGTGGATTCATAAAAGGCTAGTAGGACCCCAGTTATGTTTCAGCATACAGGCAAATTTCAGTTCTGTGATGGAAATGACTTATGCTCTTGAAGTCCTATTGCATCTTAGTGATCAGCTTAATAAAATACCCCACCCCCGCATTTTTTCAAAGGTTGGGATGTGAGTGCCTGTTTTTGAAACCCAGAAGGTTCGCTTTTATAAATATTTCTGCATTTTATGAGCTTTTAGGATATTGTCACAGGAGACCATTTCTGTTGCTTGGAATTTTCATAGGAGTTGGCACACAAGGCCATCTGGTTTCTGCCCCTGCTAGTCCTCTAACCTGCCTATCCAGGTGAACCAGGGACTTCTTGAAGTGCCACACCCCAGGGATTCCTGCCTGTGCTCAGTGACACTGGGAACCACCGGCTCTTCAAACTCACTGTGGTCTCCATCCTCATGTCTGTGTGGACTGGAAGCTACAAGCTCAGCCTTTGTGAATTACTGACATCACAAAGACAAGTGAGACATGGTCTTCACCCTCAGACATAGCAATGGACATAGATGCAAATTTCTGTGGTAGGGGACATTACCACTAGTGTGTCAGAGCCTGGGCAGCAGTCATTCTCAGTATGCCTGGGGAATGGAATGTATGGAAAAGACATACTGGATTTCTATTGTGTGGCGTTGTACCTGGGGAGGTATGAGCAAATGTCTACTTACCTAGATAGGGAACCAATGACAGACCAAAGTAAGGATACCATCAAAGTCCAACTTAGTGAACAAATGAGTTTTGTTGGGGTTACTTACAGGAGCAGAAATGATTTGCCAAAAGTCCACCCCCTGCATAGGTATTAGCTCATGAAAGCTTGAAAGCTGGACCACACTGCACAGCCACCAGGTAGCTCATCAGGTTGGAGATTGTTCTTTCTAGGTAGATCATTTAGTCTGAGCCTTTCTCCCCCCAAAGGAGGCTGGAAAATATAGTTATATATTTGGACAAAAGAAACTAGAAGCTAAAGATCAAATAAATGTATTTTCATGCTGGAGGCTGAGAAGTCCAAGACCAACAGATTCAGCATCTGGTTAGAACCTGCTTTCAGGCTTATAGCTGTCCTTCCTCTGTCCTCTCTTGAAGCTCTCTGAGCTGTCTTGGAAGGACACTAATCTGACTGATGAGGGCTCCATCTTCCTGACCTCATCACTTCCTGATGTCATCATTGTTGGGGGTGGGATTTCAGCTCTGAATTTTCAGGGACACAAATATTCAGTCCATGGCAAATCCCTTTTATAGCATTTTTGTGAAATATGCAACTACATTATTAATCACCTCGGCATTCTTAGTTTTCAGTGCTGAGTTCTTACCACATGAAACATAAAGGATTTTATCTCATTTTCCATTTTTTTTTCTCATTTCTCAGCCCAACAGGCAGGACTCGTGAAATCACGATGCCTTCCAGGAGTTACACCCCGTACACGAGAGTCCTGGAGTTAACCTCGAAGAAAACGCTGACTTAGGCACTCAGAGATATACACCTCTTGCAGATGCTGAAAGGCCCTGGAAACCTGTGACTTAAAAGTCTGGAGAGGGTGGTGATTGCTTCCTCGAAGACATGGTGTAACCTAGAATGGGAATCTCAGGCAGTCGGAGACAGAGAGAACAAGCAAGGGCTGGTATGTGAGGTCGTATTTCTGACACCCACCTGACCCTGCTGCTCACAGCCACGTTTGTTTTCCATGGATGCTGAAGTCCAGGTTTCACTGTCTATTTTCTGTTTTACTCGATTTTGGTTTGGAGGAAAAAGGGCATTAGTTAAAAATGTCATTTTTGTTACAGCATAAAGGTTTTGTTTACCCATGAAGTATTAGCAGCAGTATTTCTCCCACATGGAGAAGCCTGTGCACAGGTAGCATGGGAGCCTGGAAACACTTGAACCTGGAGGGAAAAACTCCCAGCATGCAGTGCTTTCTCCTCCGGGGAGGAGAGTATGTGCCGGGTTGTGGGAGCCATGTTCAGAGATGTGTGTGTGTGTGTGCCAGAGTAGCTGCATTCTGATTCACTAATCCCTCGTTTTAATGTGTGCCTTATGCCTTGATTAGACCAGCTGAGATCACTATATTTATTCAAGCTGTGATTCTTTTCTTTCTCACTCAAAAAATTAATTTTGTATGTTGTGGCATTTAATCATTTCATGTTTAGTAACAATTGATATTTTTGTTAAATGGATGAGGAGTCCATTCACACAC
Organism: Tokudaia tokunoshimensis; assembly: GCA_036184795.1. Classification (NCBI taxonomy): domain Eukaryota; kingdom Metazoa; phylum Chordata; class Mammalia; order Rodentia; family Muridae; genus Tokudaia; species Tokudaia tokunoshimensis. The sequence continues at coordinate 72,768,843 of BTHU01000008.1, read as the reverse complement.
GCTCTACTTTGATATTAAAACCCACGTGACAAATATTTAATAAATTCTATCTATTTTGTTCTAATAGTGTCTCTTTTCTATTTCGTCCATGACTATGTAGAAGGGATAGACACTCAGCAGGCTAGGCTCTGCAGTGGGTGTCAAGGTCACATGCTGGTGGTCTTTCATCAGTCGGTTCATAGGAGAATGGCAAGGTATAAGATTGTATTTCTTTTCAAATCCTGAAATACATTTTGTTAACATACCTTCTGAAAAGAGTAAGATATATTCATGATCACAAAAGAATTAGATCTTCCTTTTAAAAATAACCTTCTAGGCCTGGAGAGATTATTCAGCAGTTAAGAGCAACTTCTGTTCTTACAGGGGACCTGGCTTCTGTTCCCTGCATCCACGTGGCAGCTTCAACTGCCTGTAACTCCAGTTTTAGGGGATCTGCTGTGTACACATATACATGCAAAAATAGAAGATAAATAATTTGAAATTCCCCTTCACAGCCTCCCTTCATTCAGCTTGGAAAAAGCAATCAAGCAAAGTAGTTCCTTTGACTAAATCATCTTGAGTAGGGATAAAGTGAAAGAAAGAAGTGTGTGTGTGTGTGTGTGTGTGTGTGTGTGTGCATGTGTGCATGTGTGTGCACGCATGCATGTGTGTGCATGTATATGGATATACAGATGTTTGTGAGTGTATATGTGCATATATGCATGTGCGTGCATGTGTGTGCCATGTGCATAGGTACATATATTGGTATGTGCATATATGTGCATATGTGTGTGTACATGCAAGTGTGTGTATATGCATACATAAACCAGAGAACAACATCAAGTATCCTTCTTCAGGTACCATCTGCCTTATTGTTCTGTGAGAGGGAATCTCTCATTGACTTGGGACACACTTAGTAAGCCAGACTTGCTCCCAGGGAGCCCCAGGTTCCTCTCTTCACCACCACACCTAACTCCAGTGCCAGGATTACAAGTGCATGCCACTCCACTTACTTTCTTTCCTTTTTATTTTCTTTTGTTCTCTTGTCTTCTCTTTCCTTTCCTTCTCTTCTCCCCTGCCTTTCTCTTTCTTTGTTTTAACATGGATTCCGGGAGATCCACCTCAGATCCTCAGAGTTGCACAGCAAAACTTTACCATCTGACCTATTACCCAAAATGTGCACTTTTGTTGCCAAATTTGTGTTTAAACTTTGGCTAACGGACCTTCCGTGAGTCATAAAAGTTCTGTGAAGGCTGTCTTCTACCCTACCGTGACAATCACAGCAACTTGCGAGGCTGAGGTAAATGGAAATGCAGTTCATGCTGGAGGCTGGCACAGGGCTAGGCAGTAACTGCTGTCACTCTGGAGGTTTGTTTTAAAGCATTGCTGGCCCTGTATGGCCCTTGGGGCTGGCAGGAGCCCTGCTGTCTGGAACTCAAGTAATGTCTCCAGCAGAGGCCATAACCAAGATAACAGATAGGGAAGCTGGCCTCACAGGGAGGAGTGACTTATCCTTGGAAGCCAGTGTCCCTTGAAGAAAGGTAGGCAAACTGGCAGAGAGACAAGCAGACAGATATGTTTAAGGGATTATTCTGCTGTCAGGGCCTTTATGTTTTTCATAGATCAACATGCAATGCATTCTAATGACCAAACTATCCAGGAAGACTGTTACAGAGAGTTCCTGCACTGTGCAGACTGAAAAACTGAGAAAAGCTTTTTAGGTCCTTGGTTAAAATCACATCTAGGGAGGGGCCCACAAAATAGTTCCACCAGTAAGGGCTCTTGCTAAGTAAGAAAGACTGACAATCTAAGTCGGGTCCCTGGTGGTTTGCATCTGTATTCCAGCACTTGTATGAAGAGAAGAGAAGTAGAGAGATGGAAGAATCATCTGGAAGCTTTCAGGCTAGACAGTCGGGAGTATACAGCAAGCAGAGAGAGAAAGAGACCCTGCCTCAAAAACAAGGTGGAAAGAGAGAGCTGACTTCAGGAAGTTCTTTTCTCCTCTGACTTTGATATACACTGTAGCATTCATGGGCCCACGGTTTCCAAAAGCATGCGTATTATGTAGGAGCGGGGTGCAGGATTCTAATAGCAACACATTGAATTTACTTCACCAGAATGAAGAGCAACAGTAAATATGAGGGCTTCAAAAATGAGTGAACTTTATTATGGCACTGTGCATTCAATTCTCCCTAGCTTCCTCAAAAACACACAAAGACATATAACATTTGTTTCATTTTCGAAATCGAATCACATGGATTTTAGGACTATAGACTCTGGGGTCTAATTGCCTAAGTGTACTCTCTAAGTGTGTGCCTATGCAAGTCATGTGACCTGCCAGAGCCCCTGTAATACAGGACAGAGGCAATTGCCTCAAAGGAGTTATTGTGAAGAATGACTAAGCTAGTCCTTGGACAGGCCTTAGAATAGTAGTTGGTACACGGCATGCATTTAATAGATGCCACTGGTATATTTTCATAAGCATTTTGGCTTCTTGTAGTTAAAGTTTTTGTGCACATATCATATAGAACCTTCACATTATATTATTTCTTCTTCTTCTTCTTCTTCTTCTTCTTCTTCTTCTTCTTCTTCTTCTTCTTCTTCTTCTTCTTCCTTTTTGAGACAGTCTCATGTGTCCTAAAGTGGCCTTAAACTCTCTTGTAGCCAGAGATACCCTTGAACTTCTGATCCTCCTGCCTCCTCTGCCTCTCAGTGCTAGGACTACAAGTGTACACCTCCATGCTGGGGATGGAGTCCAGGGCTTTGTGCATGCTAGTCAACAGTCTGTCAACTGAGCAGAATCCCTAACCCTTGGACCATTGTATCTTTGTAAAAAGAGTGTGTGTGTGTGTGTGTGTGTGTGTGTGTGTGTGGTTGCGTGTCAGTATATGTACATATGTGTGTGCAGGCACCTGCAGAGGCCAGAAGGGGGCATTCAGTTTCTGGGAATTGGATTTAGTTGTGAGTTGCCTGATGTGGTGCTGGGCTCAGCTCCTTATAATTGAGCAGCAAGTGCTCTTAACTGCTGAGCCCTCTCTCTGGCTCAACCATCTTTTTTTAAAAAAATATAATTAATTGGATTCTATTTCATTCAAGCACCATGATTCAATTAACCTCTCCTGTCACACTGGAATTTTAAAGGTTGTCTTTCCTCTTTCTTAAGCAATTCATCTTCTGCACACGTCCTTGGACATTCCCCTAATTGTTTTCTCAGGTTAAATTCCTCAAAGAAGAATTGCCAGCCCTGACAGTATGCAAGCTTTAAATCTTTCAGCGCACATGGTCTAATTTGTTCTGTGGAAATTTGCATTCACTGAAACCCACTAATACTATATGGGTGTGACCTCCTGACCCCCCTGTCGACATTTGCAATGAGGAATGCCGTACACGAAGAGTTTCTTTCTTTTGGCAGACTTGTCTTTCTAAAAGACAGCAAGAAAATCTCCTGCAAGATATTGCCCGTGGATGGTTGATCTCAAGAACTCGCACTTGGGAGGTGTTCTTCCAGGGCCCAGAAGGGCCTCCTCAGCTGATGGATAGGCAAGAGGAGGACTCAGGAGGAGGGGGTAGCCCCTGCAATCACTACTTGCTGTTCAGCGAGGCAGCACTTTGTTGGATTCTATAAAGGGCTGTATGGTAACATGGTAGGGGCATGTGGGGAAGGAAGATGTCACAAGACACAACAGGAAGTCAGGGAGATTCTAGGGCTAGCCCCTCTCATTTAATGCCTGCTCTCTGGAGAACTAAAGGATGCTACCGGAATATATCAATCACTTTTATAGGTGGGATTCTCAACCACCTTCCATTGGGCTTCCCCCTCCCCCAAGTGTCCCAGCTCTCTCCACATCACCAGGCTGGACACAGGAGATTCCAGCAAATAAACTTCCAGGGAACAAGCCACACCCAACCTTTTGTGAGAAGAGATGTGGTCAAGAAAGCAGGCAGGTGAAAAGCCATCTTTTCCTCAGACCTGAAGACGGGAATTAACCCTGTGGGTTCTGTTAGAGAAGAGAAGAGGAGACTGAGGTGTGTTTCTAGAAGGAGAGGGCAGAAAGGGGGGATTAAAACAAGACATCTCTGCTGAATGAAGCATTGGGGTAATTCAAGAGGCAAAATTACCTGGTGTGATGTGTTAAAGTACTCAAAGTAGGGCCTGTTTTTGGTTTTTCTGTGTTTGGTTTTTTCTTTTCTTCCTGCATCCTGGCTCTTCTTTTCTCCCCTCCTTTCCCCCCCTCCCTGGCCCACCTCTCTCTCCTTTTGCAGGTAGGTAGCTGATTGTCTTAGCACAGCTGTTGAGAGCATGACTCACTTGACATTGCTTTTCCCATACACTCTTCTTGAACCTTGGCTGGCTGGAGGCCTGAGTTTATTTCTGTGCTCTTGGTCCTGTTATTGTGGCCCACTCACCTGGACAGGCAGCTGAGAACAGTAGCTTTGTCATAAGCCATGCAGTCAGGTAGCATCTACTCCCCAGTCCTCCCCACACTCTAGGTCCTCTGCATGTTCACAGTGACTGCCCAGTCTGTGCATTCTAACAAGGGGTTTGTCAGGATACTGACACTGCTGGGACTCACACTAGACGACGGATGGACCACCACGACACCCAGACCCAGCCCTGTCAATCCAGCCTAGGACACACTCCATCATCTGGCAAGAGCTCAGGACGGCTTCAGGCTGTCAAGGCTGCTGCTTTCTCAGTTGGGAAGCTAGTAGGAATACAACTTCCACTGGGTATTTTGATAACTATATAAGCATAATCTTTGTGGAATTCTGAATAAAATATTATAAAAAAACCCCCATAATTTGTGCCCAAGGGCCATAAAACTGATGTAATTTGAATGCAGTAAAATATAAGCAAGCAGCTAACAGCTCTTGTGGGCTTTCTCTTAATTTTTCAACACATACTTCAGAGTTTTAAGATGCAGCGTTTACAGCATTCACCTTCCTGAATTAGGGGTGGGGGTGGGGGTGCGGAGAAATAATTAGTAGGCAATTTTTTGGCCCTGGGGCTTTTCTTGTAAATGTTGTTGTTGGCAGGCACACTCTTGAGAACAGGAAGTCAGTCTCTTGTTACAGATTTAAGACTTTTCTGAGCCAACTAACAGAAAACTGGGTTAGCTCCGAAATGAGAGCTGAGGAGGGGGGCGGGGACAGCTGTCCTAGGCTCTTTCTGGAGATTAATGACATCTCACAAATATTTTAATTCTCTCTTTTCCTCTTAACTTGCCACCTCCTAAACAAAGCGCACTCAGACTGAAAACAACTTAGCTGCTCATTTTGTCGCCTCCCTAATATACAAGATCTATGGTACTCACAGGTTTATTTTTAAAACATTTGGCGAGCTGGGGAAAAGAAAATCAGGGCTATCTCAAGTTGACCGGGGTTTCTTGTTATTGTTTTGTTTTTCTTTTTCATCAAATACATCGTATGAAATCTAAAGTATTAGACCTGGTAATAAAGAGACTGTTTCCACAGTAATAAAGATTCCCACCTTCCTTTGAAATTTCAAAAATAGCTTTTGTGACTGAGTCGTGTTGAAGCAAGTTTTATAAATGGTACCAGGAGGTCGCTGGGCTGGTTGCAAACACACTGATTGTTCCAAACAGTGAGACTGGACGTTTGACCGGGAGCTTAGTTGTCCGATTATAAGGCAAGGAAACTGGTGCTGCCCTCCAAAGCCTGAGACTCTACTTATGAATGGGCTTGGTAAGGCAGAAAAGGGACTAAAGTTCAGTTTCTACAAGTGTTACTGAAAAAGTTATAATCTTGACAAAGCTTATAATCTAGAGGAGGGCTAGTCCTGCACATTGAGAAGCATTGTGATGATATCAGTATGATACAGTAAATAAAGTATATTTTATTTGCTGTATATATAAATATTCATATATATTATGTTAAACTATATGTCTTAAACCATATATATTAAACTATCTATGTTAAACCAGGAGAAGGAAGGAGAGAGGGAGAGAGAGAACACATGTGTCATGGCATGGGTGTGGATGTCAAAGGACAGCTTTGAGTTTTCACCTTCCCCCTTGTTGAAGCAGGGTCTCTCTATAAGGTAATCAGCCTGGGCTAGCTAGCCCGAAAGCCTCAGGAACTTCTACCATCTTTGCCTTCCACTTCGTTGTTGGAGTGCTGGGATTACATATGTTTTATGTACACCACAGATTGGGACATTTGCAATGATTCTTTTAAAAATTAAAGTATTTAATCATTATTATTGGGGGAGGGGGTATACATCCTGGATGTCACCACAAAGTTATATGGTCCTGGGATTGAATTCAGTTTGTTAGGCTTGTGTGGCAAGCCCCTTTACCTAGTGATCTCTTACTAGCCCATTAATAGGTTTTTTGTTTTTGTTTTTGTTTTTGTTTTTTTGAGACAGGGTTTCCTGTGTAGCCCTCACTGTCCTGGAACTCACTCTGTAGACCAGGCTGTCCTTGAACTCAGAAATCCGCCTGCCTCTGCCTCCCAAGTTCTGGGATTAAAGGCATGCGCCACCACTGATAGCGCCATTGATAGTTCTTAAAACACAAAATCTTTATAAATCTTTGAGATTTTTTTGAGGAAAAGATCACTTTTCTGTAACAAGTATAAATATTGTGCTGATAATCTAGAAGTTTCCATGATATTACAGCCTCTCAGAAAAGAAAACAATTACACATATCCCAGCAACAGGATTCAAGGATTCACAGGTGAGCTGGGCCCAAGTATGAGTACAGGACATCCGACTCCTCCCCTTGTCTGCCTCCTGGTGGTGTGGGTGAGGGAGAGATGCCCCCCTTTGGTCCTTCACCACCTGTGGCAGGCAAGAGAGCTGGTCCTGACCCTCACCAGCTGTAGCACCAGGGAGAGTGGACTCTACACCTTGCCTGGGCAGCACAGTAAAGCTGATCCTAGTGGCATAGATGTGGGAGAGCCAGCCCCGAGGGCATGAGACTGAGGACTGGCTCTGCCTCCTTGCCAGCTGCAGCACTGGGTGAGCTAGCCAGGGCCGTGCTGGAGGGCTCACCCTGGTGATGTGGGTACTGGAGATCTGGCAGGCTCACCAACTCAGCTACCCCCAGCCCCAGATCCAGACCTTTGAATGAGCCCACCCCAGCATCTACCCCATCCGTGAACTGCTGGAGTGCATGAAAGGGGTGGTCTTGTAGATCCAAAGCTGCAGGATCTCCATGGCACAGGGCAACAACTGGATATCCAAGAGGAATCCTGGTAACAATCCAATATTGATACCTTCACAGAAGCCAGAGCCCTCAAACCAGACCAATGACTCATTGCAATGAACATTTGCAAGTGAAGATGTGTGGACAGAGGGTGCACTGTGGTTGTTGTAACGCGCGACAGCCTCCACAATGAGATGTTTTGTTGTTTTGTTTTTGTTTTTATTTTCTTTTGGGAGGAGGTTGCAAGGGCAGAGGGTGGATATGAAGGGTTGGGGAGATGAATATAATTGGGGTGTGTGATGTGAAATTCACAAAGAATCGATAAAATGTTTTTAAAAATTAAATACCTCATTCTAACATGGGGTTTCCTGTTGTGACTTTATAAACGGCCATTTTCCTAAGTACCACATCTGCCTCCTCTCTATCCAGAGGCAGAACTTTGTCCTCCAGAGACAAATACCCCTCCTCCTACTCCCTTGTTCCCTTCCCCTCTCCCTCATCCTCTGTCTCCTGTCTTTGTCTCTTACTCCCAGTCCTCTGTGCCTCTGGGGTAAATAAAGCTCCTTTGCGCTGAGAACTTGGTCCTGTGGCTCCTGAGCTGATACTTTTCCTTTCCAACAGTACACGTTCAATAGCCACTGAGTAATCTCTCCAACTCTTAACTTTATGTGCTTCCATCTGAAGATTGAATGTGTCCAGAGAACCACAATTTGCAACCCTTGGCTCCCGTTAACTATTTTCTTTCTTATCAAGAAACTGTTTATTCCTTCAAAGGGACCTCTCTCTTCGGCCCATTCAAAGTGGCATCCTTCAAAGGGACCTCTCTCTTCCGCCCATTCAAAGTGGCACCCATCCCACAGTATTTATTATAATTTCCTTGTCGTCTGATATTTTGACAAATATAGAATTTTTAACCCTATAAATAATCTTAAACTACTCAAAGCTGTCATCCACTAGATATGGAAATTAAATTACACTCAAGAATTCTAGGTGATGGAAAACATTATCCAGTCCTGTAAGACACAGACGGCCATGGGAGTATGACAAAGCTGATAAACCTGGAACTTCATCAGCACCAGAGGAGTGTTTATTTAAAGGAGATACCTGCTTCCTGGCTTTAAAACATACCAAGTATTTCTTCTCAACATTTATGAACTTAAATAGATGCAGATGTTGCCAAAGAATGTATTGTAACATTGGCCATCTTAGAAGTGTGCAGTTTGAGCATTGGGAGGCCTGTTGGAAGATGGTTCCACACCCTCCTCTAAAAGGGAAGAAACTTAGGCTGAGAGTCATTCATAGACTTAATTGACACCAAGTGGTATGCAGACCCTTCTCCCTGAAGTCCTAGTTATAGGTTATTTTTGCTGTTATAGTCTCCTCTCTCTCTCTCTCTCTCTCTCTCTCTCTCTCTCTTTCTCTCTCCCCATCTGTTTGTCTGTCTGTCTATCTAGGTATGGGTATCAGAGGACTACTGTAGAATTGGTTCTCTCATTTCTCCTATATGTGAGTCCCAGAGATTTTGTTTTTGTTTTTGTTTTGTTTTTCAAGACAGGTTTCTCTGTGTAGCCCTGGCTGTCCTGGAACTCACTCTGTAGACCAGTCTGGCCTCGATGCTGGGATTAAAGGCATGTGCCACCATTGCCCAGTAAAATTCCAGGAATCTCAGGGTTTTTTTTTAAAAGATTTATTTATTTATTTTATGTATATGAGTACACTGTTGTTGTCTTCAGACACACCAGAAGAGAGTATCAGATCTCATTACAGATGGTTGTGAGCCACCATGTGGTTGCTCGGAATTGAACTCAGGACCTCTGGAAAAGCAGTCAGTGCTCTTAACTGCTGAGCCATCTCTCCAGCCTGGGTCCTAGAGTTTAAACTCAGGCTACCAAGTTTATACTCAAGTGTCTTTACTCACTGAGCCATCTTCCTGACCTGTCATTGGCTAACTTTCTCAGGACTGCCTTCAGTCTCCTATCTGGATTACCTGTGTCATGTGTCTCCCATTTGGTGGATTGTGGTTTCTTTTCTGCTTTTCCTTTCTTCCTTCCTTCCTCCTCCTCCTCCTCTCCTCTCTTCTTCTTCTTCTTCTTCTTCTTCTTCTTCTTCTTCTTCTTCTTCTTCTTCTTCTTCTTCTTCTCCTTCCTCTCTCTCTCTCTCTCTCTCTCTCTCTCTTGTTTGTCCTCTGCAGAGTGCTAGAAATCCTCTCCATTTTCTCTCCTCTTACATTCCACTCTTTAACTGTAGGTTGTTATCTTAACTGAGCTTTTATGAACAGACCACTTGGAAGTAATATGTGTTCCTATGCAGATGACTGACGGACCACACAGCCTTGCCAAAAGGCTCTAAAGACCTTTGTTAAGCCTTTTTTTATTGGTGAAACTTCATTGGTGTGTCAAACGGAAAGAAGCAATGTAAGACAAAGGAAGGAGAAGGCATTTGAAATCCTCCTTAGGACTTTCTGACGAGGTAAAAGTCAGGGGCAGAACTTGAATGCCTACAGGGTCTGTACGAAAGATCAGGGCAGGGGAGTATTCAAGGATATCTTCATTTCTCTTTTGAATTTATTCTGAGGAAAAAAAAGTCTTACCAACATTTAGTATCCATAAATGACCACGTTCTTTAAACTAAGAATCGTTCTTAGACTTTCTCATTAAAAAGTAAAACTAAATGAAAATTCAAAGAAGCATACATTTGGCAATTCTTCCTCACCCCAAACTATCTTTTCCCTTACTGTCCAGCTCATAAAACACACTGGTGGGCTGCAATGGGCAAGCCCTCACTAAATAGCACTCAACCATGTGTAGCTCTGAAGGGGAAAAGGCTCTTTCCGCTGACTTACAATAGAAACTTAGTTGAAGATTTTTCTCACCAGAGTCCTTATATCACTCCCTTCTCCCCCTCTCCCCCGCATGGGCAACTGCCCCTTAATTAATCCCATTTCCCCCAGTTCAGGTTTGTTCAAGCAGCTGAGCAAACAAAGACGGAGGCAGCCATTTTAATGTGCTTCCTCTCCCAGACCCTCTGGGATGGGTGGGCTGTTCATCTTGTCCATAAACCGGGGCCTGGATGGCCCTGGAGAAAGCTACGAGGGGCTTCTGTCAGGATTAATTTTAATAGACTGCAGGCTGCCGCCCAGGAACCATAACCCAGCAAATGGCTTTAAATTACTATTTGCTGATAAAAAGGGAGATAGGGGCTGAGCATTTAGTCCCGTATCTCAGTTTGGATAACTAACGCGAGGATTTACCTTTCTTGTGGAGCGCCCGCCCTTTACAACTCAAACCCTGGGATGGCTGAGGAAAGCCGCCCTGAGTCGTAGATAGATCTCAGGGAAATTAACTGGAGGAAATGTGACTTTTTATACAAGTTTTGGATTTTAGAGCTGGGCCGGAAATGACTCTGAATTCCTACGGACTTGCGGTGCTTTTAGTCTCTCACCTGTTACTACCTACCGCCTTCTGCTTCTTTGTCTCCTGTTAGCTATAGCCATGCCATTTTATAAAGCGCCAACATTTTGGTTAAACAATTCCCCAAACTAATTTGGTTCCTAGAATAAAAAGAACTTGTTTTTCTAGATTCTTTTTTTCCTCCCCACTGTATGGATCCCCAGGCCGGCAGAGAGATTTTATCAATTACCCGACAATCACCTTATATCCTTAGTTACCCCTAGCAATAGCCACCCAGACCCAAACCTCTCACATTGTTAGGTTTCAAACCCAGGACCAGTCTCATTCTCACCATGCTCCCTCCCCTAAACCGTTTCCTCCCAGGGGCTGGCCTTTCACCTGTCCTTCCCCCAGCCTGAGCTCTCTATGACTCATCCATTTTGGCTACACCGATCTCTTGGTCTCTCCACCCAGGCTAACTTTCTTGATCGATTGCTCCTCTCACGGTCCGGTTTAATCTGCCAGCCATTTAGTCTGCCAGACTCAAACTGGATTATGATAACGCTAACCACTGGGAAAAACTGCCCCATGCCGGGCCCACCGCCAGCTCTCTGCCCAAACTGTGGACACTATTGGGGTGACTGTTGTATTCTGCCTTGTCAAAATGAGGTCAGTTTTCCTAGATTCCTTCTCCACAGGAAAATCTCTCAGACCTTTTAGGTCTGACCGCCAAAGGCCGATGCTGTTTTGTGCAACAGTTAACGATTTTATGCTGTCCAATGAAGCCATCAAGACCATGGGAGCCTAGGGTAACCACCCGTGTGCAGTCAGCAATTTCTGCCATTTTAGCTGATACATAAGCCATTTGGATTACTCTTCCTGCAGTAACTTATCCTCCTTAGACCTATGATGGCATTTATGGCTAGGCTAACTGGCGCTTTGTCAAATTAACAAGAGTACCAGGCTCCTTCTCCAAGGCTGCAGGGAAGGAAGAAGGACTCCCTCAAAGTAGAACACATCCAGGACCTAAGCCTGGCTCACTGCCATTTTAACAGAAAGTTCTATGAAAGGAGTCTCTGCCAGCAACCTTGAATCAGATGTGCTAGAGTTCTTGCTTCTCAGCTGGCAAGAGACTTCAACAAGACTCTGGGGTGAGAGTATTCTTTCCCTTCCTGTGTCCCCATAGTTTTTCCCCTCTGTCTAACCTGCCTCATTATAGGGTAAATGGATGTTTAACTTCTTAAGAAGCCATGGGGTAAGTGAATATTTAATTTCTAAGAAGCCACCAAACTGTTTACACAGTGTCCCTATTGTTTTTCACTCCACAGGCACTGTCTGTGAGCTCCAGTTGTTCCAGCACTTCCTCACAGGTTAATTTTTGTTTCATTTTGCTTTAAAAATTTCAGCCTATGCAATGGTGCTGCCCACAGTTAAAATGGGTCTTTCCATTTCATTTAACCCAATCTAAAAACTCCCTCACAAACATGCTCAGAAGCTTGTGTCGAGCCTGTTAGGTTGACAATATTAATTATCACAATACCATAAAAATGTTTAGTGTGAGGTCTTGTGATATTTCTGAAGTCTATCCAAGCCAGCACCCTTGGGCAAAAGGGCTAGACATTTGTCTGGGGATCTCAAACAAGGCTGCTGTGTTTACAGTGAAGGTGTTCTACTTTTCTGCATCCCTCTGATCTATATTTTTACCTTATCAGTTATGATTATAACTGATGTAAAGAAACTGCCAACATGACTGCTCTGTTATTAGGCTTGGGTTTTTTTTTTTGTGAATAAGAGAGAGAGACCATCCAGAGGCATCAGGAAGGGTCCAGAGCAGAGAGAAAAAGCAGATTGGACATGGTCAGGGTAGGAATGCAGGAGAGGGGAAGAGAATAATGGAAATAGCAAGAGGTAGGTCACAGTGAAAGAGCATAAGAGAAGTGTGGAGTAGAGAAATCACATGGGTTATAAGTAGGAAGAGCAGCTGTAGAAAGGATTGCTTCTGGGGATGGTAAAACAATCTCACAAGTTCTTGAAGAATATTGGCTTTTATCTAATCAGCAGAAATTCTTCTATAGTCCAGAATGAGTTCATTTCTGATCTATGGACTTCCTGAAACCTAACAGTCCAGAACTACATGCTGTGAGCTTAGATTTCTTAGCAATGCTTCAAAGATAATTGCTTCAAAATCCATCAGGTATAAGTGTTGTAAAAACAATGAGGTGTGACTCTCCCTTTAGAAGCCCATGCCCACATCTGGGTATGTCATATGGTCCATCTGAGCACCTCTCTGTCTCTGAACACTCCTAATTAGGTCTATATGAAAGTATTTTTATTAGACTCCTACTCTGATAGTCCTGAATATTTTCAGCATCAAAGCTACCCTGGTTTGACCTGGGTTGAAATTCCTAAAATATTAGGGGAACTTTTCAGGTTGTGGAAGGCAACAGAGTGGAACTGTTCTTCCTTTCTGTTCCCTTTGGTAATATGGCCTAATAAACCCACTTTGTAAGAGAAATGAAAGTTTATGTTGACATGAACATCTGTAAAAAATGTTGACAGTGACTTTATTTGTGATCATTAATAACTGAAAACATCTCAAATATCCTTCATCATAAACACACACTCACAATGCAATACTACCTAGCAATAAAAAGGGGCAGTGGCATAAATAACCTCAAGACAGTAATACTAAACATTAACAAAGCCAGTATCAGAAATTGTCAAGCTATTTTCCAAAGAGGTTGTACTCTTTCACATCCTCTGCACCCCCAATAGCAGTCTGTAAGAATTTCAGTTGCTCCTCATTTTTTCCGACAGTTGATATGGTCCATCTTTCTAATTCCTAATATTCTGACTTGTTCACATTTTCAAATTTTGTTTTGAGACAGAGTCACTATGTAGTCTTGATATGGCTACTATGTAGCCTTGACTCACTATATAGATCAGTCTGGCCTTAAACTCAGAATAAGCCTGCTTCTGCAACTGTCAGACTTAAGGGCATGCACTACTACACCTGACTATATTGTGTTTCTAATATGCATTTTATTATAGCTATTTATATTTGTCATTTGTTACTTTTTAAAGATTTATATTTAAATTGTGTGTGTGTGTGTGTGTGTGTGTGTGTGTGTGTGTGTGTGTGTATGTGCATGTGTGTGTGCTTGTGCACAGGTGTCTGGAGAAGCCAGAGGTTGTGAAGTGCCCTGGAGCTGCAGTTTAAAGGCATTTGTGAGCTACCCAACAGGGGCGCTGGTACCCAAACTCTGATCCTCTGCAAGAGCAGTATGCACTTTTAGCCACTGAGCCATCATTATAAGCCCCTGTTATTTATTTTTACCGTGATTATTGTCCATTCAGGAATCCCCGTAAAATTTTTGTCCAAAACTTTGATCGCTTAATCTTAGATGTGACACTCTATTACTTCCATCATATTTTACTTATTGGAAATGATTCAGTAAATCTTTGACTTGTGTATCCTATACGTTCTCAAAGCGCAGGCGAAAAGCCGGTAAAGGGTACAACTAGAGAAAGCCCGCCAAACGTAGACGCTTTTGCGGTGATGTAACTTCCGCCCCTGCGTGCTTCCTCAGGCGCTCCCTATTCCTGGCCCTGTCCGTTTCCGGCATTTCAATAAAGCTCCATTCGGCTGGGAGAAGCCGTGCTCTTCCGGGAAAATGGCGACTCCCGCTCGTGCTCCAGAGTCGCCGCCGGCCGCGGAGCCTGCGCCCGCCGTGGGCCCTGCCGGGGAGCCCTGCCCGCCGCACCAGCCGCAGCCCGTGCGCAATGTACTCGCTGCCCCGCGGCTTCGAGCCCCCAGCTCCCGAGGACTTGGGGCGGCAGAGTTCGGCGGAGCTGCGGGAGAGGTTGAGGCGCCAGGAGAGACTTTTGCGCAACGAGTAAGCGGTGGCCCTGGGGTCGCGGTTGCCGGGGCTAGGGTTCAGGGAACAGGCTCTCGGGGATCGGGATCCGGGGACTGGTCTCCCGCCCCGCCCCGCGGCCTGTCGCGCGAAGGTGACCTTGCATGGCCAGGCCTCCCAGCCAGGCCCGTCCTGTGCGCGGGGCATGGCTCCATGCTGCCCGGCCCGCACTAGGCAGCAGCGCCTGCTCGATTCAATGTTCGCACTGCAACAAGAGCTCGGGTACCAAATCCTCTTGATCAGAACGTGTTGGATTTCCTTTTCTTTATCTAAAGTCCCACTCTTTTCCGAACCATAGGAGATGGGGAGAGCGCGCTGTAAAGAGTGGTTAATTGGGCCTAGAAAGTTTGGTTCGTGCGTAGTAGGGAGAAGATGATAGCCAATTTCCTAAAGGCAGCTTTGTTTAGGAACAGGATTGAAGGAATAAGAGGCAGAAGACGCCAAAAGGCTATTTTCTGAGAGATTTTTCAACAAGGAGGGAAAAATGGACCATGAAGACAATCGAGGGATTGGGAGAACTTACTGGTGTAATAATTTGGAGACAAATATATATTAATAGTTGTTAACAGGTGGTTGAAATTTCTGGGGAGCAACAAAGGATAATGGGAAAATTGGGATTTTAGGTTAATTTTTTATTTCGGGGATATTCAGTTGAGGGGAATAATGGCAGGCATTTAGTTAATTAAAAGCCAGCTGGTTAAAACCCAGAGGAATGGGTACTAGACTCAAGAGAGAAGACTGTAAAACGAGAGGAACTCTGGTGCAGAGAGGCATTAACACTGTTGAAAACATGGGAATAAATGTATCAGGAAGAATAGAGGTCCTAAGGTTTAGACCCTGTCTCCACTTGTTATATAACCAAGGAAAAGAATCAGAAAAGGAATTTTTGTCACTAAGGGAGAGGAACCAGGGACCATTTGGCAGGAGGGGTTCCTACTAGAAACAGGTAGGTGTTTTGACTTTTCCAAATTGGGTTGTTAATTTTAGCAGTGAATTAACCTTTTGGTCTTGGGACATTTTTATATTCTTTAAGAATTATTGGCATCTCAAAGAGCTCTTGTTTATATATGCTGAGTCTAGAAGTAGTACCAGTTTGTCAGAAGCAACTGAGAATCCTTTCAAACACAAAACCAGATAAGTCCACCTTCCTTTGTAAGATAGTGATGTTGTTCCACTATGTGATCGCTGGCCAATCTTTGACCCAATAGTCATTCCTTAGCTCCATTGGGGTTCAGAGACCATGGTTTAAAAACCACTGGTCTTTATCATACATTTATTGTATGGGCTAAGCATCTGTTTGTTTTCCTAAATGCTTAAGACCAGAATTTCATATTTTTAAGAGGCTTGGAATATATGTGTAAGAGTTAAGACCCAAGTCTAATAGAAGTTTCAGTTATTTCTTACAAATAGCTTGGAGGTAAATTTATACCATGTTCTTTATAGCTTGGGTTTTTGACTGCAACTTATCATATGGTCCAGTGTGAAATTTTCCATGGAGGAGTCACTAGTGATCCAGCCTTAAAGAATTTCAGATTAGGAAGACACAACTTATATTCCTGAAGTTCTGATTTGATGATATAATTTCAAAGCACTCCCTTGGGGGAGGGGTTAGAATAATTTTATCTATTTGGTTCTTGTTTTAAGCCAGATTTTTAAAAATCAGATTTTTTTTAACTTTTAAGAGGCAGTACTTCTTTGATTACATTTTGCCTTTTAAATACTGTGTTTCCATGTTTAAAAACATACCTGTAATATGTACGTGTTGGTTTCTTGTTTCCATTCCACAGAAAATTCATTTGCAAATTGCCCGACAAAGGTAAAAAGATCTTAGACACCGTTGCCAAACTGAAAGCTGCCATTTCAGAACGTGAGGAGGTTAGAGGGAGAAGTGAACTGTTTCATCCTGTTAGTGTAGACTGTAAGCTAAGGCAAAAAGCAACCACAAGAGTTGATACCGACATAGACAAGGCCCAGAATTCTGACCTGATGCTTGATACTTCATCCTTAGTTCCTGAATGTTCCTCAGTAGATATTAAATCATCTGAACCAACCTCAGAAACCCAGGGACCTCCACATCTCACTCACAAAGGCTATGAAGAGACTTTGGAGGCTGGCTGCACAGTGAACACCGGCCCAGCTACCCACATCAGAGCCCGGGCACCCTCATCTGAAGTGAGCAAACATCTCCCCCAGCACCCTGTTTCCAGTCAAGTGGAAGAGAGTTCCAGCAGCATTGACAATCTGTTTATCACTAAATTGCAAAAGATCACAATTGCAGACCAGAGTGAACCCTCAGAAGAAAACACCAGCACTGAGAACGTCCCAGAACTGCAGAGTGAGACTCCTAAGAAGCCTCATTACATGAAAGTGCTAGAAATGCGAGCCAGAAACCCAGTGCCCCCTCTTCATAAGTTTAAGACCAATGTGTAAGTGTCACAGGAACAGGCTTGTCCTAAGAATGTGTGTGGAGCTCAGAAAAAGAGTTGAAAGTCTCATCCTAGTTGAGGAAATGTCGTGTGAGGAACTTGTAGGTAGGAGTGACCATACTGTGAAAGTAGACCAGAGTGGCCGGAATCTCCAGAGTGGCTGCTTTTGGAAAAAAATGTTAGTTTTGAAGGAGAGTCATTGAAAGGGTTTTAAATAGCAGATGGGGAGTCGTGTGTTTGAAGATACTTAGCCAATATTTCATAATAAACAGAGTGGGAGGGCAAGTGTATCATGACTTTTTCCAGTACCATTTGCTGGTGTGCAGCTCCCCCTCAACTGCTGTGTAAGCCAGGAGAAGCAAATGCAGGAGCTAATGGGCTACTCATCAGGGAAAAAATAAAACTGCTCATTACAAGTATGCAACAGAGCTATGGGGAGACAGTGAAGAGTTACCTTAACAAGGTTGGAATCTAGCACATTCACGGGTTCCAAACTTGGAAGAAACTAAACTAAATGATAACAGGTTTTCAGGGAAGGGAGGTTAAAAGGATTTTTTCTAAAAATAAAACTAAACATAGATGTGGGGAGATGGGGGTTGAGAATCTTGCTTTTGAGTGTTTGCTGTAATGTTTCTGAGATCACCAGGCCAACTATGCCAGGAAGTAGTGCCGGGTAACTGCCCATCTTTACATAGGTGACATCAGACTCAAAGAGGAAACACGGCTGTTCCTTAGGAAAGCTGAAAGCTTCAGAAGACCCACGGCGTGTTTGTTGTTGGAGAGACTTAAACCTAATCCACTAATTGTTAATGTTTTAACTTTAAGTGGTTTCTTCAATTTAGAAAACCAGGTCATAGCACATTAGTTTTTTAGTTAGAAAAGTGACCTTTGGTGAAGGCATCTGGATGAAGGGGTCTCGTCTTCTGGTGTCTGTCTTTCTTACAGGAGGTTGCATTAAGAAACTAGGAGTGTCAGAGAGGGTGGCCTGATGACAGCCATGTGGCCAGGAACAGGGAAGGCGAGGGATGAGCATCGAGGGCCACTAGGATTAGTAAGTTTGAGAGAAAGGGCAGCTTGTGCACAGAAGAGACCTGAAGAGGCCACAGGACACACGTGGCGTTGGGCTTGTGGGTGAGTGGAGGTTTGAGCACACAGTAAGGTAAGAGTGTGCTAGCAGATTCTCAACCCCTTTCACAGGGGTTGTACTTCAGATATTCTGCATACCAGATACATTATGATTCATATAACAGTTATGAAGTAGCAAAGAAAATGATTTTATGGTTGGTGTTACCACAACAGGAGGAACTGTATTAAAGGGTCACAGCATTAGGAAGGTTGAGTGAATGAAATGAATAAAAGGTGAGGAGGAGGAAAGAAAGGCAGGTTTATATCTGTATATATACCCACTGCCAGCAGCAAATATGGGTAGCCTGCTGTATGTTAACCTTGCAGAAGCAGTAAGATCCTGGGTTAAAGGCCAACTTTGTGCTTGTGCATGGATTAAGCCCGCTTTTCCTTTTTCAGGTTACCCACACAACAGAATGACTCACCAAGTCATTGTCAGAGGGGTCAGTCTCCTGCTTCCTCAGAAGAGCAGCGACGCAGGGCTAGGCAGCATCTTGATGACATCACAGCAGCACGCCTCCTTCCACTCCACCACCTGCCTGCACAGCTGCTCTCCATAGAAGAGTCGCTGGCCCTGCAGAAAGAGCAGAAGGAAAATTATGAGGTGAGTCTAGAGTCTTGAGTTTTTCTTGTCTGTGTGTTGACTGCTGCTTTAGGAATCAGAATTTACTTTGGCTGAATAGAGGGATTAGATTCTAGAGATGTGGTTGGCTGAGGCCATTAGCTCTTAGACATATGACACTAGTTTTCAGCCACAAAGTTGCTAGAACTATAAGAAATCTCAGTGATTTACCAATAGACCATGGGAGAGGGTTGGAGTGATGGGGACCAGCCTGCTGCTGCTTGGGGCAGCATGTGCTTCTCTCCTGTGTGCAGCTTCTTGGTGGTAAGACCTCACTCTGGGACCTGCTTATAGACATAGGGAGACGTTCGATTCCATCTCCTACAGAGCAGAGGCCAACACAGAAGGGCAAGAGGTCATGCTGGGTTACCAGGTGCTGATGAGGAGCTTGAGACTGTAATTCATGGTCCCTGTGAATAGGGGCCTCTCCTACTTTGGCTCTTAATCAGTTGTATTTAGCACTGTGTTTTGTGTAGAATTTTTTTTTAATGTATATTGACCAGGTGTGGTGTATACCTTTAGTCCTAGCACTTTAATTCTAGCAACTGGGAGGCAAAGGTCTCTGTGAGTTTGAGGCTAGCCTCGTCTCTCTGCATAGTAAGGTCTAGGCCAGCCAGAGTTATAGATGGTGAGACCCTGTCTATAGTAAAGTGATTAATATTGATAAAGTTTGTCCTTAGATTATCAGGATGGGAGAACTAAGTGTGGGGATCCTTGAGGGAATCAGAAGGATTAGTTATGTTTAGATTGTAGCACTGAGTTTCTGGGAAAACAGCATCCCCTCTCCTGAGCAGCTTAGCTGGACTTTAGTCAGGTGCCCGCATCTGGTAAGTCAAACTAGCTGTCACTCCACCTTGGCTTTTCCTAAGCATTCAGCTTGCACAGACTGATATCTCTGTGGCCTTTTGTGTTTCTTTCTCCCAGTGCATTAGAATTAGCATCAGATCCAACTGCTGTGCTAGAGGAATGACCTGTGAGTTGTCTCTGGGCTTTTTTAAAAATACCTCTTGAAACATTTTTAGGTTAAACCCTCAGCTTGAAATGAGGTTGCCTTGAAGGAATAGTAATAATAATAAATATCATGGGCGGAGAGGAAGGACCTGCTGAAGTGCGGGTAGTGTAAAAGGTAAATCAGAGATGAACTGTGAAGCCTGCTAGCCATTGGATGGAGTAAAGTCTCGTATGTGGAAAAGTCCACTGCACATATGAATTTACATCTGTACCTTTTCAAGTATTAATTTCTGTTTTGTTTTCTTTTTTTAATTTCATGTATGTGAGTACACTGTCACTGTCTTCAGACACACCAGAAGAGGGCATCAGATCCTATTACAGATGATTGTGAGCCACCATGCGGTTGCTGGGAATGGAACTCAGAACCTCTGGGAGAGCAGTCAGCATGTAACTGTCAGTGCTGTCGGTGCTCTTAACCGCTGAACCATCTCTCCAGTCCTCAAGTATTAATTTCTGTAAGACTTTACTTAGCAAGGAGCAGCCAGCATGCAACATTAATGTCTTGGCTCTTTTTGTGCCACTGAGGTGTGTCCTTCAAACCTAGAAAACATGATTTAATCTAGAGAAGAAAGTCTTGTCATTTGGAGATGTCAGCATCACATTGGTGATTTCTAACAAAGGCAGGTGGTTCACTGCATACACACTTAGTCCATTAATGGCTGCTCTAGGGCCTAGCTGATTTCTCTGTTTCTTGTGTGGAGGTGGGCTGTTTTGATTGCAGCATGCTTGCTCATGGAAATCACTAGCAACTGCAACAGGCTGACAGCTCTTGGAGACATTGTCCATATTTTGACAGGGCACTGCTGTCAATTTCTTGAGTTGCCAGAGAGACAGTGGGAATCACCGTTCCCTTAGCTCAAGTCCTGTGGAAATATCTAAGGGAGCTGTAGATATATAACTTGGCCGTTGTTTTTTGTTTTAAAGGAGATGCAGGCAAAGCTCGCAGCACAGAAACTAGCCGAGAGACTGAATATTAAAATGCAGAGCTACAATCCAGAAGGGGAGTCTTCAGGGAGATACCGAGAAGTGAGGGACGAAGACGATGCCCAGTCCTCGGATGAATGCTGAAGATGAGTGCCGGGAGGTGCCGGGAGGTCCCAGGAGCCGACTGGGAGCTCTCACTGTCCCATCCAATTTCCTCACAGTATCAAGACCAGTGTCAGGCCTTGTTGAGGGACAGCAGTTTTTTAAGTTACACAAAGGTAGCTACAAAATAAGAACCCAGTTTGTCTTTCAGAAGATGATCTTCACGTGCTTGAACAGTTTAATATTTGAACATTGTGTTTGGCTGTATTGTGTTACCGTTTTGCAGTATGTTGTGCATTGGTCTGATATCTTAGTGTGAGTAGAGCACACGTTTTCTTTAACTGCTTTTTCCTTATTTGTACTATTACCAGATAGCATTGCTTACACCCCCTCTGGTGAAATACTTTGTTATCCCAGGCACCTAAAGTGAATTAGGAAGGTGTGGTTCCCTTGCTCGAGGAATGAAGGGAGCAGTCTAAAGAATGGTACGCACGCTTGCATGGACATGTTCCTGAGATGCTGGATGTGAAATACTGTGGAAGACACTCAGAAATTTCACAAGTGTATTTGCTGCTCCTGTCTTCTCTTGGGGTGACTGTTGTCTTCCATGAGGAGGATAAGGAGCATTTTGAAGAGGTGTTGGGTGGGGGAGGGTCTTCTGGGCTGGTGGGGAGCTGCGCCTGGCTTCCCTTGGCTTGAACTCATTGCTGTCTTGAATGATAGGTCCCTTTACAGGACACTCACATTTGGTAAGGAAACCAGTGTTTTTCTAAGAGTTACAGTTGAATTGTCAGTATATTGCTTTTTTCCTTTTTAAACCCAAAGAGGTGTTTATAGGCTGCAGAAACCTCAGTCATGTATGTACACATTTGTGTTGTTTAAAATGATTATATGATCGTTTTCAGCAAAGATAACAATATGTTATCAAAAAACCTCTGTCTATTATGTGGAACTTGTAAAGGAGAAATAAAATACCAATCAGAGCAGCTCCATGTGCTAATGGTGACATTTTCTTGGTACTTGTTTGAGTTTCACTTCTTTAAAAGCAGTGTTCATACTTGAAATTGGACTGAAAATACGTTTAGATCAGATACACATGTTCTGGAAAGGCTTGATTCCATAGTGGATGCTTCTAGCTGTAAGCACTTTCCATATCTCTCCACTAAGAAAAGGTGACTGTAAGAACAGTATGGAACCTGTGGTTTAAAACTACTAATAGATGATTTCAAAACACATTGTTTGATATTCCTTATCTGGAATGAACTAGTGTTTCTGGAAGGCTGGTAAAGGAGAGTTCACACTCCAGCATGAAGTTGAAGTTGGGTGTCCCCAGTCCCCCACCTGTGAGCCAACCACTCAGTCTGTTAATAGTTGTGTTTGTACTTTGACTGACTTTCCATGCAGCCATTTTATATACTCAGTTTGCTTTATGTTTTGCAAACATTTCCTGAATTAAATATTTTACATCTCAACCACAATATGCTTTTCATGGCTGCCCCATAGCTTTTTAAATAGTTGCAAATCTCACTAAATGCTTATATAACCAGTGAGTGGTGATGTGCGCAGCACCTTGGATGGTCATCACATCTTTCTAATCCCCAGAGCTGTTTTAGAAATGAACTTATTTTGTTCTTTTCTGTGAACCTGGGGGTTGAACCCAGGGCCTAACACAGGCTGAGCATGTGCTCTACCACTGAGCTACATCACCAGCATCAGTTGACTTGACAGGATGCCCAGGTTAGCTTTGAGCTTGCATCTCTGCTTCAGGGCTTATAGGCCTTAACCGTTAGACACGGTTTAGAAGTGAAATTTCTAAGTGAAAATGCAGAATTTTTGAGGGGCTTGGCATATGTGACTCACTACAGAGGTTATTTATAGTTCCTGAGATAAAGTTAATACTTAAAAGACATTTGCAAATTATTGAAAATTTAAATGGCTTTAAAATACATGTTTCTTAATGAAGGTTAGAATTTGTTTTTATATTGGCTTACTATATTTTTATATTGACTTTACAGGTTAGTGACTGCTACTCTGAAGAGTTTTTTCTGAGAATGGCATATGATCCATCCATTTGCAATCTTTTGGAGAGTTTGCTCACTTCCCTTAATCAGTTCTGATGAATGAAGTGTCCCTACCCTTTTACCCGTTGTCAGGCAATTTTTTAGTGGGCCAATTGCCTTTTAATATAGTTCATGATGTTTGATTTTGGCTCTATCCAGGAGCCTGCCTTTGCTTTGTGTTTTAAAAGACTTGGTTTTTGTTGTGTTCTCCCCAGCCCCACATTTTGTCCCTACCCCTACCCACCCCCTCCATGGTCTCACTATGTAGCTCTGACTGTCCTGAAATTATTATACAGACCAGGTGTCTCTGTCTCCTGAGTTCTGGGATTAAAGATGTTTCCTGCCTTTTCAACAGACTTCTTAACCCAGCAATGGATATTTGTCTCTTTTAGTATCTCCCCTGCCCCCCATTTTTTTAGTTGTTTAAAGACCTTTTTTTCAGTTTCGTGTGTGTGTGTGTGTGTGTGTGTGTGTGTGTGTGTGTGTGTGTGTGTGTCTGTCTGTCTGTCTGTCTGTCTGTCTGTGAGTGTACACAGAAGTGCAGGTGCCTGTGGAAGCCAGAAGAGGGCATCAGATTCCCTTGAGCTGGAGTTAGAGGCAGTTGTGGGTTGGGAACAGAACTAGGTCCTTTGCAAGAGCAGTATGGCATCTTAGCTGCTGAGCCATCTGTCCAATTCCTTTATTCGTTTTTTATAGTTAACCTTTCACTGAGAGGACATTTTAATCTTTTGTTTCCATGCATCAACTCATTTAGTCTGAACAACCAGGGTGAAAAGGAAGTGTTTGCTTCATATCAGACTCGTGTGCACACTGGATGAGGGAAGAGTTGCATGCTACCTCTTGCTGACTGCCTTACAATTGGTTCAGGATCAGAAGCCACAGTGTTTTCTGTTTTGTAAAACTGTTAATAGGATAGTAAAGTCCTATAAAGGTGCCTTTTATGTCTTAGGCCTGTTTCTGGACCATTCATATTTTCAAACTGTTGATCATGGCTATAACTGTTATTAATACTCAGTAGAATATGACCAGTTTAATTGATAAAGCAAGAGCTGTGTGGTCAAAGCAGATGCAGAGAAGCTGCTGCCAGCCCCCCGGATCCTTGTGTGTCCCCTTAGCTCCCTCTCCTCCTGACCGGCAACAGCTCCGGAATCCTTTTTCATTATCTACCATCTATGTAAGTCCATTTTGACTTCTACAAAGATTCAGTCATTCTCTCCTGTGCCTTTTACTCAACATTGTTTGGGAACTTGATGTCCTGTGGTGAGGTTGACAAATTTTCACTGTGGTTAGTATGTCTTGTGCTGTTTCTTCTGTGATTAACATCATTTCAGTTTGGGATGAAAGCCGTGAGACAGTCTCTGCTCATCTGAACACTTAGTTTTGTTCTAATACAATCTCCCTCTGCCCGGCTGGCCTGGAACTCACTACATGGACCTGGCTTGAACTCTGAGACTTACCAAGTCTGTGATTAGAGGTGTATGCCGCCATGCCTGGCTCTGAACACTTTTTTTTTATTGACAGATCTTTTTTTTTTTTTTGACAATGCAGATTCTTAATCTCTACTAGTAAATTCTACTTTAACAAGTCTTTCTTAACAAAGAATCATTTTTGACAGTTAAAGCTTTCTTGTTTTATGTACTAGAAGAATTCATGGATGGAAAGTTAGTTATTATTTTACTTTCCCCCCAAACCAATGTATTTCAGTATTCAGGCAATGCAGTAAAACTTAATATATGCCCTATCTCCTAAGTCAATATATTTAAACATTCAGAGAACATAGGAATAGCATCTTATTTTTTTTCTTAGAAATAATGTTTGGTACACAACTTAAGACTTTTAGTACCTGCCTCCACTTACATATCTGTTTTCTCCATGACCTCCATGGGACCCCCAGATCTTGAACTACTATTGTATGTTTCACCAGATGCACTATACAGCCTATCCATAGGTGAATGCCCTCTTTCTTGTCTGCCCCCATGCTCAGAGTGTTCCCTGTCAACAAGTGGAAGCGCTCCTCTACCACTGCGCTCATAGCCACTCGGATATATGTCACTTCAGCTGTTTGAGCACATCTCTCGCCTTCCACCATAGCCATCTCGTGAGCTGCTGTAATCATGGCGGTTGTTTCCACTGTAAGTCCCTCTTGCAGATGGTGCCTCATGGAAGCTTCTATAGCTTCCATCTGTATCTCTGTATGAACTCCCACTTAAACAGAGAAATTTCTGTTACACTCCCCACGACAGCCAGCATGATCACTGAAGACTTGAGATGCCGGTTCCTCCCGAGAGCTGTGATTGCCGTAGTCAAGGTATCCTCTGTTGATGCATAGCTCCTTGAATTACTATCATTAGAAGACTGGCCATCATCCCTTGGTAATGGATACTCATCTCTTCTGGAAGACACTGGCTCTCTTGGCATATTTCTAGAAATCTCTCTTCCTTGTGGTTCTTGTCCTCTCAGTCCAGCATTGCTTGTCAGAGCAGAAGTTGCAGATCTTTTAGGAGGACCGTTCCTTTTTGAAGATGAGCTTCTTTTAACTGCGAAGAAGAACTCATGTTGAAATTAGGCGTGTGTCTTCATCCAAATTCCCTTCACGTGACCTCTAGCTCTGCTACCTCCTCCTCCTCCACACTGAAGCACCTCTGGTTCTTAAAGGATGGTGGTCTCCGCTTTCGACCACTTTCAAGGGGTGATGGTCTCCTGGCTTGTTCTACTTTAATTCTTTTTCCATCCAAAGACACTCCATTCATTTCTTTGACAGCATTCTTAGCATCTGCAGGACATTGAAAAGTAATGAAAGCAAAGCCTCTAGACTTCTTAGTTTCACAATCTCTCATCAAAATAACATGTGCTATTGGTCCAGATCTCCCAAATATTACTTGAAGAGTCTTGTCTGGTCTCTATGTTGAAGCCTCCTATAAAAATTCCCAGGCTGGTCAGTTTCTGCCATTTTTCTTTTCTTGATTTCTTATTTTTCTCGACTTTAACAGATGACACCGTCCCAGAACAATTCCGACTTCAAAATTCTGAACACATTTTTATAGGATGTAGTTCAGGAGTGGACTTGGGTTACAGTGTCTACCCACCTGTAACATACTCCCATCAACCTCTTGGAAGAATTCCATTTGCCCATATTTGGCATTGCCAGGCTATAGGCTATTTTAAGTATTCCTTGTGGCTGTATCTGTTATTTTTCTGCTGTTGTAAAGAACCTCGATGAAATGCAGCTTTGGGGAGAGAATGTTTATTTGGTTTACAGTTCAGGGGATACATTCCATCATGGGGACAGGGGCCCTGGCAGCAGGAGTGTGAGGCTGGTCAATCACATGCCATTATGTGCAAGAAGTGGAGTCAGGGTGCCCATTCCCAGTGAGACTCCACCTCCTAAATACTACACCCTCCCCAGACAGTGACCCCAGGCTGGGACCAAGCGCTCAAACGTGGGCCTATAGGGGCATCTCAGATTCAAACTGCAACACTGGTTTTATTTTGCATTCCATGAAATTAGGAGTGGCATTGAGGTGTCAGCACACACTTAGCTCTTTCAGAAATGTCTGTTTTGCATACTGTCCATTTTGTGATTGTGCTTTATTAGCTGTCTTTGTATCCTTACTGGCACATACACAGATGCATGGATTTTAATTTTTGGTATTCAATCAAAGAGCTTAATATTTGTCTAGTTATATCTGCTATAAATATCCTCTGCATTTTGGGGTATTTTATCCTTTTTATGGTATGTTGCTAATAAACACTTGGTGGCAAATCCAAATTTTTTATTCAGTGGATGTTTTAAAAATTTTACTTTTACTATGTATAGTTTCTTAAAATGAATCTTTTCCTATTCTGAACTTTTAATTTATAGTCGTTTTCATCAATTTATTTTTATCTTATGTGTATGGGTGTTCTGTCTGCTGCATGTATGTTGGCACCGCATGTATACATTGTCCACAGAAGGCAGAAGAGGGCATTGGTGCCTCTAGTTACCATTCCGTTTCTGTGATAAAACACCAGGGTAGCCTAAAGAAGAATGTATTTGGGCTTATGATTCCAGCGAGCTAAGAGTCCATCATGGCAGGGAAGCATTGCAGCAAGTGGCAGGCATGGTGGCCAGAGTAGGATGCCAAGTGCGCATATCATTAACTGCAAGCATGCAGCAGAGAGAGCTGGACGTGGGTTGGGATTAGGAACACCCAAAGCCTGCCCCAGTAACGAACTTCATTGGGCGAGGCCACATTTGAACCTTCCCAAACAGTGCCACCAACTGAGGACCAAGCATCCAAATATATGAGCTTATGGGGGGGCCTGCTTACTCAAACCCGCTCACATTCCACATGTTGGGACAGACACATGATGACCAACCACCATCTGTAACTTCAGATCCAGAGGAGGTAAGTAAGTGTGTGTGTGTGTGTGTGTGTGTGTGTGCTTAGGATGAGGGTTACATATCCTTTATTACATTCTACCTTATTCCTTTGGTACATGGTCTCTCCCTGAATCCAGAATTCATGTTTTTCAGCTAGGTTGGCATGAGTAGACCCTTTCTGTCTGCGACCTCCTCATTGCTGGAATTATAAGCATGCACGGGAACACATTCAGCCTGTTAACATGGTGCTGGGATCTGAATTCTGATCCTAACATTCGTGCAGCATGTGTTGTACCCAATGAGCTATCAAAAATCTTCATGGTTAGGGGATGATTTATGTGTTTGCCTTTTGCATTAGGTCTTTATTTCACCTGGGATAAAGTCATCATTGTGTGGGTACGGAGAGCAGGGCTTAGGTAGCCACTTGCCCTAGCATTGTGTAATCCAAGTACAGTCCTCCCCGCTCCCCTCATGCTTCTACATACATCTGGCATTTGGGCAGTCTCTCTTCATTCTCATTAATTTGTTTTAGTGACATTGCCTTAATGCTGGAGCAAAGCCTCTGTCTTGTTCTTCAAGTTGATTGGCTATTTTTATTATTTTATTTTTTATCTTAGATTTATTTATTATGTATATAGCACTCTAGCTACATATATGCTACAGACCAGAAGAATACAGACAGAATTATTATAGATGTTATTGCATATGTCATTATAGATGGTTATGAGCCACCATGTGGTTACTGGGAATTGAACTCAAAACCTCTGGAAGAACAACCAGTGCTCTTTAATCTCTGAGCCTCTTTCCAGCCCAATTGGCTATTTTAAAAAAATGCTTTATTTTTATGTATGTATGTACCTGGTGCTTGTGGAGGCCAGAAGAGGGCATCAGGTCCCTTGGAATTGGAGTTAGGACAATTGTGAGCTACCATTTGGGTGCTAGGAATTGAACCTGGGAATTGAAGAGCCGGTGCTTTTAACCAGGGAGCAGCTCTCCAGCCCCTGGTTTGTTATTTTTAAATGTATTTCCCATTTTCATAAAAATGCAGAATGTTAGGAACCAGCTTGTCATGACTTGGGAATACAGACTCATTTTAAAAAGGTGTCTGGCCTGTCACCTATTCTGTCTTTTTATCCCTAACATTGTTCTGAAACTCAGCAGATGGGATTGGCACCGTATTATCTCCTGAAGCGTGCCACCATTCTTCCCAAGGATGCCATTTATTCTCAGCAATCTCGATAGAAGTTTCAGAATGCTGCATTCATGTTAATATCTACTGGTGTGTAGTTTTGGTTAAGAAAAGGTAAAGGTGAAATTATTTTAAAAAGTCAGATAGGGGCTTAAAAACTGACAAATGGAGTGAGTCTGCAGCAGTCTCCATTTTTAAGTGGTTCCATCAAGAAAAGGAAGTAAGTACTGAAGCTTGGGCCAAGAGTAATCTCTTCACGTAATAGTTTGTCAATAGACATAGTTTTTCATTTTCACAGGCCCTTCTGTAATCTACACTGCATTCCCAGGGGAGCCTGGATGATCACTGCAAGCCAAGATAGAAGCAGATGATAGCTGGTGAGATAGCTCTCCTTCCTGTAAGGGGTGTGAGGCGATTAGTTCAGGGCCACTCTGAGCCTGCCAAGAAAACTCAGCACTCATGAATCTGGGGACCTGGGCTGCATGGCGTTGCAGGTGAATACCACGAGAAGGCTACAGCGGGCTTTTCAAAGTGACTCTTAGGCAAGGTCTTCAGATAACTTGAGGTCATTTGTCTTGTTTTTTCGAGACAGGGTTTGTGTAGCCCTGACTGTCCTGGAACTCACTTTGTAGACCAGACTGGCCTCGAACTCAGAAATCCTCCTGCCTCTGCCTCCCAAGTGCTGGGATTAAAGGCGTGCGCCACCACCGCCTGGCTAAGAATTTCTTTCTGGGGATTTTTCTATTTAGAATGTTTTCTTGTGTGACACATGCATGCACACACATGTGTACACTCCTGTGCCAGAGGTTGATGTTGAGTGCCTCTCAGTTCCTCTCCACCTTCTGTTTTAGACAGTCTAGAGTTTACCTATTGATCTAGGCTGGCTGGCCAGAGAGCGCCAGGGATCTCCTTTTTCTGACTCAGTGGGATCACAGACGCACTGCTGCTGTGCCTGGCCTTTACCTAGCTAGCTGTTGGGAACCTGAAGGCTCCTTATGCTTGCTTGCTTGCCAAGCACTTTCTCAGGGGTACTGTCTCCCCAGCCCTCTTTCTTTTCAGTCATTCTTTGATCGTTTTAGCAACGGCTGGTATCTTTCTCTTCCCTCTTAATAATTTGCTGCACAATGTTTCAGAAGAGCATTGAAGAATGACGTGGGCGTCCCGGACTTTGCTCAGACAGGTAGGTAGACCGGACAGTTTACTCCCTTGGGTTCAGTGGCACAGTTTATGATGTTACAAGAAAGGAGGTTGTTAGAAAATAGAAAAAGATTTGTCTTTGTAAGAGAAAAGTTGAGCGCCTGTGCTCAATAAAGGGATTATATTTCTAGCTTTTTATGGGGAGCATGAAAAATCATTTTTAAAAGCACGATGAGTCTAATTATTGACCAGCTGCCTGACAGCAAGGAGAAACTTAAAGCTATTATTTTAATTTCTGACTAAAGTGGGGAAGCTTTGGTACTGGGTGGATGAAATAAACCTCTCATTGGATACAACTGAGCTACGGCCAGGCCACAAATCAGATCCGATTCTGAAAGCACAGCACAAAAGCCTGGACAATTAACTATGATCTATTACTTACTAGATAACTTTAGAAAACTGGAATTTTAAAAAAAAAAAGGCAAAGGAGAATGAGCCATTGGAGTGGCATTAGGTCGTTAGGTTCAGGACTTAAATACTGTTAATCCAGTGGGAAGTTGTGGGCTCTCCCAGCTATGAAGTCTGTAAGATGAAGTCAGCCACCCCTTATCTTAATATATGCTTGGGGAGAACACAGTTTCAAAGTGTGGTCTTTATGGAGCACTTTGAAGGCAGAAAAGTAGATGAAAACCTTATTGTAACAATAAGTTACAGTTTTGACTGAAGTAGGTTAGAGGTACCTTATACCATATGAAGCAAAATGTTTTTAAATGACCACTGCAGGAAACTAGATGAGAGTCTGGTAAGATGACTGGGGGGACGGTGGGGGTGGGGAAAGATGACTGCCACCAAACCTGATACCTGGAGTCCCAGCCCTAGAACCCAAATGGCAGAAGGAGAGAACACAAGTTGACCTCTGACCTCCACATGGGTGTGCGCACATGTATGAGCACTCTTGAATACAGAAACACACAAAGGAATAAATAGACGAATAATAAATGCGAAATTTAAAAACAGGAACCGCCAATTTAAAGAAAAAAATTAAATTTTAAATTTAGTGTTAAAGTCAATTGAGAAGGAGATGTCTCGTGAGGCCTCACCCCTCCCCTCCCTGAGCATCTATAGACAGTTAATGGTTGCTGGGTGAGGGAAAGACTGTTGTTTTTAAGGTGTGTAACCATGAACTAGGTGCTGTTGAAAGCAACACCCACCCACCACACTCCTGGAAACAACCTTAGTGAAACTCATTGGGTCATAAAAAAATAGACATGAACTAGAAAATGTTGTGGTGACTTAAATGACAAATGTCCCCCATAGACTCATATATTTGAAGACTTGTTCCCTGGCGTGAGGTGCTTTCTGGGAAAGCCCAGGTGGTGGAACCTCAGAGGCAGTATGCCACCGAGTGGGGTGACTTAAGAGTGTACAGCCTCTCCCCACTTCCAGTGTGCTCTCTGCTTCCTGTTTGTCACTGAGATGTGATCTCTCAGTGTCCTGCTCCTTTTCTTGCCACTGCTACCATGCCTTCCTCACCGGGAGGGACCCTCCCAGGACTTGATAGTTCAAGTCCAAATAAACACTTTCTGCTATAGGTTGCCTAGGCCATGGTATCTTATCACGGCAACACAGCAATAGTAACTAGTGCAGAGATCTACTTGGGAAGAGGATAGTGATCAGCGGGAGGTAAGCAAGAAGGGGGAGTAATGGGGGCGAATGGGATCAAACAACCTCATGCATGCATGAAAACGTCATGATGGAACCGATGATGTATGATAGTTTGTGCCAACGAAAACAGACATCAACTGAGAACAGTGGAGAATAGAACAGCTGTTTGGACAAATGATGGAGCATTCACTGAGTTTTGGAGAGCCTCTGTTTCATATGGAAAAAAATCACAGTAAGGCAAAAGAGTAAGACACAATATTTCGAGCACTTAGGTGTGGTCCTTAAGGGTTGTGGGGGTGTTGGCTTTATGCATGTATATTTTGTCTGAAACTGTTGCTAGGAAATAACATGTGTGCCATCTGTGTGTTCCACACTGTGAAAATGGGGAAACCGAGACACAGAGTAGCAAGAAGCCTTGGTATGGCTATGCAGCTGTGTCTGAGAGAGCTAACTCTTTTTGCCCAGTGTCTTTGCTTACTGGGAGCCATCTTACAATAAATTTAACACTTTTTTTTATAATTGCAGAAAAGTTACCATGCCAGAAGCCTCTTTTCGAATTTAAAATACACACACACACACACAATGTAAATATTTACTTTCTTTACATAGCATTAACTACTGTAGGTGAATCCAGTTACTAAGAAAACAAGCTTTCAGTCTGGAGGATGTGCTGCGCATTAGTGTCTCTTAGCAATACAGTCCTTTGGTTGCCTGACTTGGTGTTTTGAATGAGCCCAGCTTTACAACAGCTCCTCCTGTAGGTTTTCAGCAGCTTGGATTGTGTCTCCTGATACAGCGCCTTCCTGACACACATCTTCTGTGGTGTTTCAGTCATCCACCGCCTACTGGATGGAGCACCTGACCATTGTTGAGCTTATCATGTCTTGGTGCATATTAGTTCTATCAGGGGACTTCCTGAGGGAAGTCGGGCTTACATGGGACTAGAAGCTGACAAGTTTTAAGGGGATTGGATGGGTGGCAGGAGAACAGAGGAGAGATGGAAAGTAGGGAAGGATAATAGTGGCATGGTCCTGGTCAGCTTTAATCATCAGCTTGAGGAGAAGCCTCAAGTGAGGAACTTTCACTGTCCACTGTGAGCAGCACCATCCCTAGGCAGTAGGTCCTGGGCTAAGAAAGCTGGCCGAGCATGAACCAGCAAGCATCTGTGTCTTCCTTAAGTTCTTACCCGGTTTTCCTCAATGATGGACTGGAACCTAGAATTGTGTACTAAAATAAACCCTTCCACACACAAGTTGCTCATTGTTGCAACAGAATGAAACTAAGACAGGGTTTTGTGCTAAATGTGAACCCCAGATTTGACTAGACAGGCTAGTCAGCAAGGCCCAGGGATCCTCCTGTACCCACCTCCCCAGAACTGGGATATAGGCACAATGGCCGTGTCCAGCTTTTTACGTGGGTACTGGTGGTTGAGCTCAGGTACTCATGTCTATGTGGCAAGTACTTTCCATTTCCAGCCTAAAAGTTTCTTTCTTTTCTCTCCCCTCTTTCTCTTTTCTTTCTTCTTTCTTTCCCACTTCTGTCTCCCCCCCCCCATCTGAATCAAGTATTGATGCTCCAGGGGACTGAAATGTATGCTGCCACCCACACCCTGACGTGAGGATAGTGTGCGGCATGCTTGCACTCCTTAGGGAGAGGACCTGATAGAATGCAAAGGAGAGAGGTGGACTTGAAGGGAGATCACAGGGCTGTGATGAGGTCTATGCAGAGGCCTCAGGTGATCTCATGGAGATGGGACAGAATTCAGCTCAGGTTCCCTGTAGGGATTAAAGAGGGCTGAACATTTAGTGATAGCCCTCAGTACCTATGAATGCTGCATTAGGACACTGCATCTCTGAAAGCATTATCAAACATGATGGTGGTGGGACTCCTAGGAGGGGGGGTCTGGGTGACAACCCAGTCAATGAAACGCTTGCTGTGTATATGTGAGGACTTGAGTTTGAATCCCTAGTGCCCATGTGCATGCAGTGTGTGGCCATGTACACCTAGGATGCAAGAGCTGGAAAGACAAAGTCAGAAGGATCCATCCTTATAGCTCACTGGCCAGCAGGTCTAGCTGTTCAGTGAGTTCCAGCTTCAGTGAGAGACTGTCTCTAAAGTCGGGAGTGGGTGAGGAAGACACTGAATTTGACCTCTACATGCACACTTGTACAAACATGTACACACATGAATACATACACATGAGAGAGGGACACACACACACACACACACACACAAAGAGAAAGGGAAACCGGACACTTCTCAGGCTGGCCCAGAAGGCCAAGGGCCAGAGCAAAACATCTACCAGCTGGAGTGTAAAGAGTGACCTGCTGCCCCCAGGAATTTCGGAGAGGCAAGGACTAATTCATTTAGAGCCTCCAGAAGGAGCCAGCCTGCCAGCAACTGGACTTAAGACCTTGGTACACATAGCTTTGAGGAAATACCTTTCTGCTGTTTTAAGCCACCCAGTTTGTGGTAATTTGTTATGGCAGCTCCGGGAAACTAATACAGGAAGCCAGACCCTTTTACCACGTCTGACCAATCACTGGATGTAGAAAGCCTGATCCTGGCAGGAAGCATGACCTTGAGTGAGCCAGTCTTCTTCAACTGAAGCAGTCTCAAAAGAAGGCTGACAGGGTCTTGGTCTGGCAGCATTCCCAGCAGCTGGAGGGTGTGTGTGTGTGTGTGTGTGTGTGTGTGTGTGTGTGTGTGTGTGCTCTTTATTCTGGAAGAGGTCTGGGCAGAGCAGTAGAACAGCCACTCTTCTGTCCCCAGTTTTCCCCATCTACATAATGGGAATAAGAACTTTTACGTAGGCGTCAGGAGATTTAGTTAATTATACAGATAGCCAGCACTTATGGAGCGCTTACTGTATAGGCACCAGGCATGCCAGCATGTATATGTATTCACAATTGCAAAATGCACAGTATATCATAGGCTCCTGTAGACAGGTGCTAATTAAGGAAAGACATCCCAGGTCACTCACTCACCAGAGCCGTGACAGAATCCACATCTCCCAACCTTTGGGCAGATGTTCCTGTAACAGACCCTTCCCTATGTGTACCTATGCATGGCTTTATTTCACAGAAATAATATTTTTATGCAGTGGAAATATGTATTTCAACAAAGAACTGTTATTTTGCCTCATTATCTAAAGGGAAGACTGAAGGTATATACAGTTTCTTTGAGCTTTCTCCGGCAGACCCTCTGACCAAAGGCACTGATTGGTGGGACAGGCTGGGGCAGGAGGGCAGCTGGAGCTGGGCACAGTTCCCAGCTGCCTGCACATACTTGGCCACTGGCACTTCACATCCCCAGCCTCTGCTGACATGGCATTCCTGAGAAGTAGGAGAGGCCCGATCCTGTCGTTTTAAAGAGGACAGAGCGAAGGACAGATTAGCCGAGTTGCCCCCTTAATTATGTGGTGAGCTAGAGATGGAGCCCAGAATTGGATCCAGATTTCTGAGGTCTCAGATGGGATTTCTCATCAGGAGGCCCTGCCACATTCCTTCCCTGGGATCCCCCCACTCTGGGTCCCAGGGTACACACCTGGGCTGAGTTCGTGGGTGGCTGCCCTCGTGTGTCCCTGGGCTCACTGCTATTGCATTCCATTGATTCTAAAAAAGAAAGAAAGAAAGAGAAAAAGAAAATAAATTCCTGGCCCTTAGACAATGCTCACTTCATCAAGAATAACACTGATAGGATGCAGCTCGCTTAAATGCTCTTAAACACATTTATTTTGTCAATAATTTTTGGCATGGCATATTTAGAACCAAGAGAGAAGTCTCTTTCAGAATGGACCCACACATTTCATTTCAGAGGAATCTATGTATAGAAGCATTAGCCAAATTATGAATGTTAAAAGGAATGTCATCCCCGAGTGTAACTCTTAGGTAAAATGTAGATTGACACAATGTGTCAATGAACAAGAAGGGCAGTGGCTATTCGGAAATTTCTGTAGGGAACTCTATCACTATGGGAACCATGCTGTGAGTTTTCACCACTAGAGGGCTAGACCCAAATTAATATGATGTTCCAGATACAGCCATTAATAACAATGCCCCAAGTATAGTCAATGATTTCCAGGTTTTTTGGCACAGCTGGTTTCCTATAGGACACCTCACCTTGAGGCTGCTGCCACTATTGGTCTTGGATGCATGTCCTGGCTATGTGCTTTCAATTTTAGTTCATATCTCAAAGGAATGAGCAGCACAAAAAAAGCCAGCTTTCAAACTTTTATAGTAAGGATTCATTTTTATTTAATGACTGTTTGCCCGCATGTATGCGCTCCATGTGTGTGTCGTGTCCGCAAAGGCCAGAAGACGGCAGTGGCTCCTCTGGAGTTGCAGACATTGTGAGCCACTATGTGGGGTGTTGGGATCCCAATCCATGTCCTCTGTAAGAGTAGTTTGTGCTGTTAACCTCTCACCTCTTCAGCCACAAGTTTGCAAATTTTTACTGTGCTGTTCCTATCCAGGTGTGCTTTGTGAAATCTCCAAGGTTGATACTGCTTAGCCATCAGCCTGATTAATGTCCTGTATCTCAGCCTAGAGCATCGCTGGAGACAGAAATCATTCTCTTTTTATTTTATCTGGAGCGGCAGTGCTGAGTCGTCTTCAAAGAGCTGAGAAGCCCTCTCTGTGTGGTGTACCATCCACCAACCTCTCCACCCCACCCCACCTGTCTTGGAGAAAGGGCTTATAATTCCAGAGAGGACACAGTGCATCTGGATCTGAAAGAGATGAGGCTGACCAGTCATGTTATATCAGCAGCCTTGAAGAGAGGGAGACCTTTGAAGCCTTCTTTAAATGAGACACTTCATGATGGTTTGTTAGATCTAACCATTAAGCATGCAACCTGGTTTGCTTGGTTTGTCATCCATCCATCCATCCAACCATCCAACCATCCAGGGATGGGCCTGATCGCATGTCTCCCCATGGGTCTCTCAAAACAGAAATGCAGAGACAATTGGAATTTGGTGGGGAAATACGCTCCGGAAATACAGCATAAGTTCTGCCCCCCAGCACTGCCCGTGGTAACTCAAAATCACTTTAACCTATTAGAAGGTCTGAGATCCTTGGGGTAAAGAACCCACTTAATTCTATTTAATCCAGCATCTCACAAAGACATGTGCCTACGGAGCCAATTTTATGTGATAGCTATTAATATAGAAACGTCGGGCTATGTGTTCAGTGAGAAGCAGATAAATGTTTATTGAGCAACTATTCTGTGCTAAGATGTTACTTCTCAGGCAGCACTGCATTGAGTTTATGACAATTTAATCCTGTCTTCTAGTTAACTTGCCTACAGGAGTGACCCCCTTCTAGCATTAATTAGGTCTGGTAGTGCTTTAAACACCAGTGCCAAACTTTCACTCTCTTAACCAGAAATGATGAATTGGGCATAAGCTGCCACTACCTCAGGCACTCCAAGCTTCTCACCTCATCCCAGTTTGGTGGACTGGGCCAGCCTTCAGAGGTACCAGGCTCTTGAGAGAGATGGTAGAAACCTCATTTACTACCTTTATTTACTTATTTCTTCACTTTCTTTCTTTGGGTTGTAGGTGCTTCAACAATTTGGATAAAATTGCATCAATTTTGGGAAGAGGAAACCAGGAGCACACACTCTCATCTGTTCAGTTCCAGACAGCTTTTTCTTTTGCAGTCTCATACCAAGGGAAGGATCACCCATAATACCGCTTTAAAACACGCTCCCAGCCATCATACTGTGCAGTAGCCTATCGGAAATGAGTTGGGACAGAGAGCCTGGTTTCCTTTATTTTAAAATCGTCTTATTTCAGGCATTCAAAAGAGACAGTGTGTGAGAGTGAGGGAAGCATTTGCATGTGGGCTAAGAGTGAAGAAGTCCATCACATGACACTGGGAGGGGGGGAAGATTATGTATGCTCTTAGAAACCTAGGCATTCTGAAATCTTAATTCTGAGCTCCTTTTCATTCTGAAGCTGAATTGCTACATTGCTGATGGTGATGCCTGAGTGATAACCACTGATATATATTATCTTTGTGGAGAAGCATCCTTGGATGTCAAATCAGCGAACTAATTTTTATGCAAGTTCAGCAGAATCTTTTTTTTTTCTTTCAGTGTGGATCTAGGCCAGGAATTTTAATGAAAGAAAACATCAAAGATGCAGGAGAAATGAGAATATTAGTCAGGGAAGATACACAGCGATGCTCTCTGATAACCCTTCGTATTGACATTAGAACTCGGTGGGAGCAACTTAAATAAACATCTGGACACTGAGTTTAGACATTTTCGGTGACAAACCCCAGACAGATCTTTCGACTTGCAATAATAAATATTTCAGAGGCTATATGAATCAACTGAAAAATCCTGTTTTCAATTACTCTAGTTTTATAAATAGAGCGTAGTTAATTATTCAAGTATAGAATTTCTTTTGAAGATTAGGTGAATTCTATATTTCCTTTGTCCATGGTATACTTGTTTTATTATTCATATCAAATTTATGTCTGTGTGTTCAAAAATAATATAGTTAGCCTGCCAGATGCTGTTAAATCAGAACCTGACTGAGCTTGATTTAAAAAAAAAATTATTTTATTTTCGGGAGTAGGCTCTGAGCATTCTGTGAACTTGTCGGGCCTGGACGTTTCCAGCCAGGAACCCACAGATGTCCCTGAAAGAGGACAACCTACTCCTTAGCTCTCTTACCAGGCTCTAATTGTTTGGAGTATTATCAGTCTCAGTCAGAAAAGCAGCAAATGCCGGCCGGCTGGTGGTGCTTTGGATGGGGCAGACTTCACGACAAACGTCACAGAAAGGAAGAGAGCTGTGTAGAAGCGGCCAGGGCCATTTGGCCGATCCTGCTGAGTGCTGTTATTCATTTCAAAATTTGGGCTGGGGAGAGGGCTCAGTCAGTGCTTGCCTTACAACCAGGAGGACCAGAGTACGGATCTTCAGAGCCTACATTTACAAAACCAAACCAAAGGGGCTGGGCATGTAGCTCTCTGCTTTAAGCAGAGAGAGGCAGATCCTGGGGCTTGCTGGCCAGCGAGCTTAGTGTGGTCAGTGAGCTCCAGCCCAGTGGGAGGCTCCATGAACTCCTCATGATGGAGTTCATGAGAAGGACACTTGTGTCTGTCCTCTAGTCTTCATGTGTGTGTATACACATGTGCACATGCACCACGGCCCCCAGAGACATATACACGCATGCACCATAAATAAGTTTAAAATGTGAATGCCGGATTTCCACTTACAATTGAAAACAATAGGAAAACGTGATGAATGGCGTATAGCACTCCCAGAGAGCCCAAGGATTCATTGATTAAACATTAGCAATATTTATGACCCACTCTGGCCATGAGATTACGATGTGAATGGAACATCTTGTTCCTAAGCCAGACTATTGGGACCTTGTTACCTAGAGCTTGATGAAGTTCCTTGGTAAACTAGTTACGTGTATTCTGGCGCCTCTCCCCAGCCCCTGAGCAAATTGCACACTCATGGACAGGTGTGCCTCACCCGGGATCTAACCCAGATGTGCTTGGACGGTGCTCTGAACACAGGAGACCTACTTCTGCCTCTGAGAACTCTGGGAGGAGGAAGCCTTTTGTGGCTCTCTTTCATCCAAATTTAAATCCAGGATGCCATGGGTTAAGCATTCATTTATTTGTATGTATGTATGTATGTATGTATGTATGTATGTATGTATGTATGTATGTATGTGCTCTATGCTTACCTGTGCTCGTGTGTGTGTGTGTGTGTGTGTGTGTGTGTGTGCGCGCTTGAGTGCTCGAGCACACATGTGCTCAGGTCAAAGTATAATCTTATGTGTTCTTTCTCAGGATGGCTGGTCACCTTGCTTATCAAGACAGTCTCTCAATAGACTGGAGCTCACCAAGTAGGCCAGGCTGGCTGACCAGCAGGCCCCAAGGATCTCTCCCTGTGTTTCTCCTCAGCTCTGAGATTGTAGACACATACTACTGTGGCCAGGGTTTCTTTTTCTTTCTTTTTTGGGGGGACAGGATATATAGCTGTGCCTGTCCTGGATTCCCTCTGTACAGCAGGCTGGTCTTACAGAGATCTACCTGCCTTTTCCTCCTGAGTGCTGGGGTTAAAGGCATGCACCACCACACCCAGTGAGCTCTTCCTCCTCCTCCTCCTTCTCCTCCTCCTCTTCCTTTTCCTCCCCCTTTTCTTTTTAAGTCACAGCTTCTAGGGATCATCTGAAGACCACATTCTTGTGCATCAATCCCTTTACTGACTGAGCCACGTCCCCAGCCCAGGCTAAGTATTTCAGATGCTCACATGTGAACTTCTCAGTGAGCACCAAGTGACAACACAAGATTATTAAATATTATATAAAATATCTTCACCTATGGTGTAAGGTGCATATGGAGCATGAGTGATTCAATATTTACCCTTGCAGTCCATCCCCCATTAACTGTTGTTTGTGATATGTAAATTTTCAAAAATCTCCACAAAAGTTTTGAAATTTGAAACAATTTTGAATCCATACATTTCAGATAAGGGATCCTCCAGAACATGTTTTTTTCTTTTAAAGCTGAGGGGCTGGAGGGAGGGCTCAGTAACTAAAAGCATTGGCTGCTCTTGCAAAGGACCTGCAATCAGATCCCAGCACCCACATAGCAGCTCACAGCATCCGTAACCACAGTTCCGTGGGACACAAACAATACCTACTCTTTTGGCCTCAGTTGTTAACTAAAAGCAAGACATCCATATACCCGTACACATATACCCATACACATAACAATAAACTTAAAAAATATGAGGTACACATATGTAATACCAGCAATGAGACAAAGGATTCCTTGGGACTTGCTGACCAATCCGTCTAGCCAAATTAGCGAGCAAGTTTCAGTGAAAACCCTGTTTCAAAACATACAGTGAAGAGTGATTGAGGACGACCCCTGTCATCAGCTTCTGGTTTCTACACACATTTTCACATACATATAAACCTCCACATGCACACAAATGGGAGCACATGAATGCACATATGTATTAAAATAACTGATTTTTTTTTAAAGCTGAGGAAGTCCTGTGAGTGGTCCTATAGTGTAGGGTCATGCAGATGTTTGCTGAGAGATTGATTTCCCCAAAGACAGCCTCTGTCCATCTTTCAGGTTCTTCAGAGAGTCTGCTGCCATTATGGTGTATTCCCCATTAGCCCACAGTCTTTCACAGCATCTTCCCATTTTGATAAACTGCCTTGCCCTTTCCTTCACTGTGTGCCAAGTAGAGAGTCCTTGAGAGCCCACTGAAAGTTCTGGAGTCCAGCATACCCTTTCTTCCTTCACACTGGTTCTGCCCTATCCGATGCAGGGATTGGGAGAAAGAGTCTGAAGGAGGGTCTTTCCTCTCCTTATGTGAGTCTTCTGGGGTTAGCCTTCCTGACTGATCTGCAGAGAATTTCTCTGCTTCTATTTCTGAACCTTACTGGAGTAGTGATATAAACCTGCTTGCATGATACTTTGCCTTAGAAGGCTGGACTTTAGAGTCCTCCTAGCTGCGACTGACACTTAGGCCCACCATTAATTTGTTGAACTTTGTGAAATGCAGACTGAAGAATTAGCTGGGATTTCTCAGATACTGAAAGAGTCTGGAAACAATGGGAGCCCATGAAGTGTCTTCAGAGAGTCATCTAAGCTCTCTTCTCATAGTACATATATAAAAATAACACTGAGTAAATATGTATTGATTAATTATAAAAACGTAACTAGAACAGTGTATTTGTGTGTGTGTGTGTGTGTGCCAATTTGTTGGAGGTGGGGCTACCCCTGAGGTTCTGACATGCACTCTGGGTTGAGAGCCTGAGTTTGGATTTTCCCAGAATGCTCTATCACTTCCTT
This sequence comes from Tokudaia tokunoshimensis, assembly GCA_036184795.1. Taxonomy (NCBI): domain Eukaryota; kingdom Metazoa; phylum Chordata; class Mammalia; order Rodentia; family Muridae; genus Tokudaia; species Tokudaia tokunoshimensis. The sequence goes on along the minus strand of BTHU01000008.1, from coordinate 72,727,923 downwards.
TTTATTCTGCAGCATTGCAATCTAGATCTCTCTGTGACTCCCCTTGGACCCTTTCCTTCATAGTTCTGTATCTCTTCTGCCTCTGTTGGCTTTTCTTAGCTCTCTTCAGATAAAATATAGCAAATAAAAATATAGACAATGAGTCAAATTTGAATTTCATATAAAAACAGATTTTAGTATGTTCCATTAGCATTTATGACATAGCTCTACTAAAAGGTTATTTAAAGTTCCTTAATATTACAACTCTACTAAGTGCATACATTTTATCTGGGCACCCTATATTGTCCAGTGCTTCTGTTTCTGGAATACTTGGGATCAACACAACTTTGATGGGGATGCAGCTAGTCTTCAGGTCCTCTGTGCCCCAGACTCTTTTTGACATTGCAGAAGCAATTGGTTATAGAGAGGCTGGTCCTACCTGCTAGTCAACAGACATTCTCTCTCTCTCTCTTCTTTTTTTAAACATTTGTTTATTTATTTTATGTATATGAGTACACTGTCACTGTCTTCAGACACACCAGAAGAGGGTATCTCAGACCCCATTACAGATGGTTGTGAGCCACCATGTGGTTGCTGGGAATTGAAGTCAGGACCTCTGAAAGAACAGTCAGTGTTCCTAACCACTGAACCATCTCTCCAACCCTTTTCTTTTCTTTTCTTTTCTTTTCTTTTCTTTTCTTCCCTTCCTCTTTCTTTCTTTCTTTTTTCTTTCTGTTAAAATTGTCTTCTCTAAAAAGAAAAAAAAAACCACTTACCATTTTGTATCATCTTTAGTACACAGATGATCATTGATATCATCGACTGGCTGTCTTATGGAAACCCTTAAGCCTTCAGACTGGTCCCCGAGTCTGTAAGATGATAGGCTCTGATGCAATAACCTCCAGGACCTTCTGGATTTTAAGACTTCTGTCATTCCTCCATCTTAGTATTTAATTTCCTATTAAACTGGCAATTACCTCCTACAAAATATCAAATATATTTCTATTTTGGATATCTCTCTGGGTTCGTCACTTTCAAAAGTCTCTGCTCCATATCCTGCTAGACTGCTTTGTCTAAAACCCATATTTTAATTTTTAAAGCAATTTATCCTTTATAACTCTTTTTCACATCCTATAAAAATGATGGATGAGGGAAGGTAGATAAAACTACAGATCAATCTTAGAGTCTGATAATCTAATAAATGCCTTGAGCACCAATCTTGCAGTTTACGACCTCTTGCCAATTGATTTACGGCCCCATAGTAAATTTTCTCTCCCACTTATCCAGTATTTATTGGAACATCTTGTTCTTAACAGACAAAGTACTGTATAAAACATCTGTCAAAACAAAAGCCAATTCAATTAAATATCTTTTATTTCCAGATTGACTCTGCTTCTCTCAGGCATCCAGATTGCAAAACAACACACTATGTTTTGTACAACCTCCTGGAAGGTTTAAGAACATAAAATATACTTGAAATACATTGAAAAAAAAGTTAATCTGAATGGAGTGATGGATCCCTACTAACTCTGCATGAGGGCACAGCCCACCCAGGGTTCCTGTCCTCTTTCTCAACCATGGCTCTGATATATTCATCCCCCATCGCAGGCCCACAACTAAGATTTTCTTCAGAAACAGTCTTTACTTATCTGGTAGTAACTGGTCTTGTTATACTCTGGCTATTCTACCAGCTCCCCTTACTCTGACATCCTTATTCATGTATAGGATGGATATTCTAGTCCATCCAAAGAAAATAAATGAATATGTAATTTCTTCAGGCATTTTGAATTATTAAAAATGAAAAAGAGAAGCATCTATCCACTGCCGTCTTGAAGGAAATGCCAAGCAAATATAAACATAAAATTTTTACCCACTGTACCCTGGTTTTCCTAATATTGAGACCTACGTAATTTTCCTTGTATTTTGCTTATTTGTTTGTTTCAATTTCATTAGTTTCTGCTCTGGCCTTACTTGTTTCTCCCATCTACTGCTTCTGGGACTGGTTAGTTTTTGTTTGCCTGATGTCTTAATGTGCATCATTAGGTTGTTTGAGATCTCTTTCTCTCTGTCTCTCTCTTTTTAATGTAGGCATTTAGAGCTGTAAACTTCCTTCTTGGAATGTCTTCATCATCTTTCATAGGTTTAGGTATTTTCTCTAAGAACTACAGTGATGGGAGCGCAAGCTCAGGCTCCAAAGCAGAGGTTTGTCCCTCCCCCACTCCACATTTTAACATTTCCTTTGCATAAGAATGAGAAATGCTCAGATTAGCATCTCTGACCCCTCTCTTTGACCTTCAAACCTTCTAGATCTGCTCTGAAGGTCAGGTTATGGAAGCTGTGATGTGTGGCTTAGGGAATCCTGACTCACAACATTCCCAGACATGTTCTAAAGTTCAAGGTTCCAATCTTGTGGTTGTTGCTAAACGTTCTCCAAATGTACCATGGATAAATGGCATATTGGAAGCATATGTGTGCTTACTTCCACATTCGTGTCCTTTCTGACTTCACTGGGAATTATAAGTGTGAAGGAGGTGTAGTAGAAATGGGGGGAGGGGACCTGAGCAGTAGAGGCCCATGATACATATATTCCAGGAATTGTCCCTGCCATACTTGAAGCTGAAAACAAGCAATAGATACTGATCCTAAGGGGACAAGAGATTCTGTTCCAGGATATCAAGAGTGCTAGGGATATTTTCTTCTTGTTGTATCAAATCTCTTTTCTCCTAGAAAGTTTTAGAAGCAGTATTAAGTAGAGACTCATGCTGTGTCTCAGTGACTGCTTTCACCTGGATGTGACCCTTCAGTTGCGACTTTGCCCCATTCACATTGAGTGGGGGTAGAATGAATAACTTTCCTCAACAGAATTTCAACCTTCTCCCCTTCTGGATTTCTTTTTCTGTAAGTTTACATCTTGATAGTGGAAGAGAAAAAGAAGGAAAAATATAGCTTATAGTAATAATGGAGAGGCACTTTGCAACTGATTGACTTTTGCTAACACCAGCCTGTGTTCTCATAGCTCCTTTATATATTAAGACTGTTCTTTAAAACTCAGCAACAGATGGCCCTAAGTGGATTTAAAAACAACAACAACAACAACAAACAATTCCTTATTTTTATTTTATATTCACTAGTGTTTTACCTGCTTGTGTGTCTGTATGAGGGTGCCAGGTCTCCTGGAACAGGTGTCACAGACAGTTGTGAGCTGCTTTGTGGGTACTGGGGATTGAACCCTGGTCCTCTGAAAGAGCAGCTAGTGCTCTAAACCAGTGAGCCATCTCTCCAGCCCCAAGTTTTGTTGTTGTTGTGATTGTTCATTTTTAACATAAAAAAGTGTGTGTGTGTGTGTGTGTGTGTGTGGTGTGTAGTGTGTATGTGTGCTCCTGAGTGTGCCCTTGGGTGGTATACATTCACACACACCCCTCTGGAGGGTAGAGGACAACATGCTGTTGTTGGTTGCATCCTTCCACCAGGTGGGTCCGGGGGATAGAACTCAGGTTGGCAGCAAAGTTAATCTCTCCCAACTGCAGGGTTGCTCTCCTGGTTAAAGCAGTACTGGGTATCAAATCCCAGGATTCATGAATACTACTACACCCAGCCCCACTCACCCCAACCCCCACTCTCCCCACTTTGCTTTCTACATGCACTGCCCCTTCTAGGCACTGGAACTCTGGGCCATGTCTCTTCTAATGCCCCCTGCCCGAGGTCCCCACCCACTCTTTAGCCTGGTCCTTGAATTCACAGCCCCACCTGACTCAGCTTGCTTCATGCAGCTGTGGCTGAACCAGCCCAGCCACTAACGTACAAAACGCAGAGAGAATCTGCTCATCCGGCAGATTCTTAGTAAGACGTCACACTGGGGATGCCTCAGATTCTTCAAGCCACGACTAATGCGCCTGGTTCCTAGAGAACTTCATGTCTCTAGTGTTCCTTTTGGATCAGTAACTCAAGCTGGTCCCACCTTGTTCTCTAATCAAATTTTAAAACAATTACCCTGATCGCAGAGGTGAGGCAGAGGTTAACATAGGTTAAAGAATGCCTGGAGACCTGTGTTTGAGTTGGAACAGGGACCCGAATATTTCATGTCTTAATTTTCATGCTATCCAGCTTCCACGGGGCACAGGAGTGCTTCTTCTTTCTTCTTCTTCTTCTTCTTCTTCTTCTTTTTCCTCCTCCTCCTCCTCCTCCTCCTCCTCCTCCTCCTCCTCCTCCTCCTCCTCCTCCTCTTCTTCTTCTTCTTCTTCTTCTTCTTCTTCTTCTTCTTCCTCCCTCCCTTTCTTCCCCTCCCCCCACCCCCCTCTTCCCCTTTCCTCTTTCTGTCCCTACCTCCTTTCCTCCCTTCCACAGTGGGCTTTGGGCTTTTCTAGTGTTGAGCTTCTAACCTATCCAAAGCTTTGGTCCTTCACATGCCATTCAAGGCTTTCTCCAGCCAGGGATCAGTCAGCCCTCTGCAGTCACCTGACTTCTACACTCCTGTTCCTGACTTCTCTCCCACTGTTGGCCTCAGGCTGGAGGTCCTGCTTGTATCTCCACCAAAGATCTCTGTAACTCCAAGGAGTGACTCCAATGGTTTTTCCACTAGGCTCTTCATGGGTGTCCTGAAACATTCAGATCTATACAGGTGCCACACTTCATCTAAAGGGCCAGGTCTTAGCTGTTCCTCCCATGATTCCCATGAGCATTTCAATAGGCCTGGAGTCTGCCTTTCCATTCAGTGCACAGGCTAGAAAAGCTTAGTCATATGTAGGCAAATATCTGGCCGTAGTGAGTTCTGACCATGCGCTTGTTTGGATCTTATTATTGATTGGTTGCTTGGTTCTTACTGTCAGTGAATAAAGACCAGGAATTGGCTATTGATCTGGCCATAGTGAGTTCTGACCACTTGCTTGCTTGTTGGCATGCTTAACGCTCAGTGAATAAATACCAGGAGTTGACTGACAACCCCTTGGCAGATCCTGCTCTGGCAAAGTCACCAAATGTTCAATCTTTGTTGCATGCCTAACTTCTTGTCATCATGCCACTGTGAGCCTAGTGACCTGATCTTTATCTTTAGACTCTGCTCTAAAGCCTGCTTCAGAGCCTGTGTTTACCCCCCAGTGTAACTCACCTATTACAGTGTATTCTTGGGCAACATAACCTGTCCTAACTGGAACAGACACCAAGAGGGGCAGAGGCATCCTTAGGCAAAGAGGGATTCTCTTATCTCCTAAAATTACCCCACCCTATCCAAGTTCAGGCTCGTCTTGACTTTCTGTCATTCCCTAAGGGTTACTTTTCTGCAGAAAGCTCTTGTGATGGGGTGGGGGTTGGGCCTCTGGCTATGAAAGTTCCTGTACCAGCTGATAAGAATGTCTGTCAGCTCCAAAGAAGGGGTTGCCCTCTAGCCTGCCCTTGCTTTCTTCTCTCCTTCCCTCCTGGGCCATGCCTTCCCAGTCTCCTGTCCATCCTCCTTTGTCGTCTTCAACAATGGCCTTCTTTCAGGTCTTGCCCCTTCTTGCTGCCTCTCGCCTCTCTCTGAGCTTGTCCATTCTCATGGTTTCATTAACATCTCCTTGCAGATGACCTCTTCAGCCATGACCCTTTCCTGTGCCCCAGACAGCAGTTTCAACCGCTGACAGGACATCTCCCCTCCTGTATCCTGCAGGCCCCTCTGCCTCAGAGGGCTCTGTCCCTTTCACACTCTGCCAGGTAGCTTGCTCTCCGGGGTGTCCATTTCACAGTAGGGCTCCTGCCTTGTTTCCCAGAGTTTCTAGCTAGAAATTTTGAGTCTGTCAAAGGCTTGCTCTGTAAGGTGAAGCAAGCTTGGGCTCAGGGCAAGAGGGATCAAGAAAGCCAACAAGAGGATGTAAGGAACTCGCTCTGAAGAAGGGAGAGATGCACCAGGGGCTCAAGGCAAGCAGGAGAGTGATCTATAGGCTACACTGCACAGCAACATTAAAGATGCATCCCACAAAGCTCTTGGTCTGAGCTAGCCTTGCCTTTCTATCCCTATTCCCACCACATAGTTCCATGAGCTATTAATCATAACTAGATCACCACTGTACTCTCTTCTGTCTCTTTGGTTGTGAGTCTTTGTCTATCACTATCTTAACATGCCCCCACACCCCAAAACACAAAAATACTACACTCACCAGGTTATACCAGCTCTTAAGTAAAAAAAAAAAATTCATCTGGTGCCCTATCCTTCCTGACTGGCATTGCCTCAACACGGTGCTTGGAATGTAGCATCAGGCTCACTCTGCTGGACTCAAAACTCTGCTACTAATCGCTGCATGGTCTCAGGCAAGCTGTTTAACCTTTGTGCCTCATCTGCAAAATGGGGATGATGTTGTGAGGGCAGAATGAGCTAATAGAGATATAGATTATAACGAATGCCCGGCAAGTGGTAGCTATTATCATTGCTCTTATGTTCTTGGAGTTTTGCGCTCCTCCGAAGTTGGTTCACAGGCCTTGGGGCATTCTTTCCATCTACTGATGAACCCTTACGAGGGATGCTTTAGTTTCTCAGATTATGCTGCTGCAGTCCAGTTGTCACATGTATTAGTTCTCTTAACCTGCACTGAGTGTATCTCCCGCTCTCATTAGATCTTGGGTCACAGACAGAGTAGAGGATGTTAAATACATTTCTTCCTTGTACTTTCCTCCTTGAACAGATGCTCTTGTTTCAAGCAGGTTAAGACACAGGGCAGTTAAAATTCGCAGCCTCCAACATGACTGTCTCTTTGGGAACAACCTCCTACATGCTTTCTATTTTCTCTCTGTCCAAGGGTGAGAACCAACTAGCAGGCATTCTAGGAGGTTATAGGCCACGTGTCTGTAACTCAGCCCTGACCTATAGTGCAAAAGCAGCTCCCAACCCTTAGGTGAGTATGGAGTCATTAGAGAACTTTCCAGAATCTCCTGATGGGCCAAACTCAGCAGCTTATGACTGATGTTTGCAGTAAACAAACCCCATTGCCCAATGGTGGGCGCTTTCCTGATTTTTCCTTTAAAGATCAATTCAAGTCTTTGTTGCTGAGAGTCAAGACCACCTCAGCAAAGGTTCAAGTGGCTCAGGGTAGTAAGGTGAGTGAGCCCTCGGGTCTGACAGCTTTGTTTCTGAAATCAGCCAGAGTGAGGGAGGATGAGATCCAGGGCACTGGAGCAGTTTAAGAAAAGAAAAGCAGACTTTCCTCTCGGCCCCTTCTTCCTCCCTAACCCATAGTACATTCACATGACCCTCAGCCCTAGTCCCAGAGGTAAATAAATACACATTTTATAACCACCTCGGACAGATTTTTGTTATTAAGGAAGGAAATTAAAAGTCTCTTAAGTGTAGATAATGTGGAGCTTGCTAGACAAATTGACAATAGCCAGGAAATTCGAACCACCAGGCTGCACCCTCCTCTGCTGGAGTGTCTGCTGTGAGCTCTGTGACTCCTAGCTTCAGGGTGTGGCAGAGCAGCCCAGAAAGTCTGACCAGTAGACTGGGCGATCTCTGTGGGAATCACATTCGTGGGTCGTTTGATGCCACCAACTATCAATTTGGCAGTTGTGAGAGACACTTACCTGCTTTTAACCTGAGTTCTTCTATTTGCTCCTTGGGGGGGGCGGCAGGCAGGAAAGGTAGTAGAAGTCCCACCATGAGTCCCAAGTGACCCTCACTTAATGGGATTCTCCTTTCAGGGAGAGAGAAACATTTCTGTCTGGGGACTGTCCTGCTTGCTGGCCTCTATAACCCTGTTGGTTGTCACCAGGGGAGTAATTATGATGCAAATGGGTGGGTGCAGGAGGGAAGGTGAACTATTTGCCCTTCCCCAGCACTTGAGCACAATGAAAGGTGACTTTGTATATTTATTGAGCTATTATGGCTTAGTGCTAAGAGGAGCTCCTGCCAAGAATCGAAAGAAACTTCCATTTTTTTTTTTGGTATTATACATTTAAGCACAAATTGCTTTGTTACTGGTCAATATTTGTGGGGGAAAAAAATCCAGCAAAAGCCACACTCATTTGATATTGCATACATTTTTCCTGTATCTCACTGGGTCTGCTGAAAATAAATCCCTTCTCCGATATTTCCCACATCTGGTCTTAATATTACAAAGTCTTTGTCTCATGTACTTTTGATAGACAACATCTTTGTGGAGCATTTTGTTATTAGACTCTATGAAATGTTGATATTAATCTGAGCTGCCCTGATCTTCGTGGAACACGAGGCTACTCGGAAACTATCCTTGGAAGCATCTTTGGGGGAGGAGTATTTGGGGATCAAGAGATGTATTTTGACATCCTTCCAAGAGCATTTGACTTTGTTTCGTGGGAACGCTGCATGCATTTAACCCAGAGGACCTCCGGGCAAGGTTGCTGCTTGCTTCAATTCTCTACAACCAATGTCTGCTGCCCTCCATGTCAGGAGCCTTGACAGGGAAAAGAACAGATATCAGGTTCCCCCTCTCCACTCTGAGACTAAAGAAACTAAAGCTCTATGGGTAGAGTGCCTCGCTAGTTCCTAGGGACCATCAAGTTTTTCTGGCTCTGGGTGGACTTAAACATGAAGCCAGAGGCTGGGGAGACAGGTTGTCAGAGGAGCAAGTGACATTAGTTGGTGCTCAAGAATCCACACAAAGCTTGGTGTGGCAATGTGTGCCCATAATCCTAACGTCAAGAGGCAGAGGAAGGAAGTTCACTAGGGATTTTTGGCCTGGCAGTCTAGCCAAATTAGTGGGCTCCAGGTTCAGTGAGAGACCCTGCCTCAAAACAATAACATGAAGAGTCACACCCAACACCAATTTCTGTCTCCACACAGATGCACACACGTGTGCCCACATACTTTGTGTATACATGTATGCACACATACAGACTCATGTATTTCTCTGGAATGCCCATTCTTTTTTTTTTTTTTAAGATTTATTTATTGTTATACATAAGTACACTATAGCTGTCTTCAGATATACCAGAAGAGGGCGTCAGATCACATTGCGGATGGTTGTGAGCCACCATGTGGTTGCTGGGATTTGAACTCAGGACCTTCGGAAGAGCAGTCAGTGCTCTTAACTGCTGAGCCATCTCACCAGCCCCGGGAATGCCCATTCTTAAAGCGGGTGGCCCACATTGCTCTGTAAAGGGAGGCGATTGCATAGACTTGGCTAGGTCTGACTACAAAGGGCCTTGTTGAATGCCAGGCCAATGAAGGTTCTGTCTCAAAGTATACCTAAGGAATGGCAGCTGAAGTTGTCCTCTGGCCTCCACATGCATGTACACATGTACACATGGACACTTACGGACACACGCACATATATGTGCATACACATTGTAATATAGACTTACTAAACGGTTTAAAGTACCCAAAATGGGCATGTTAGGAGCTCGGGGGTTAGACCTGTGTTGGTTCGGCATTCTGGGTCCCCAGATATACCCTCTGCTCACCCTTCCTCCACAACACCCGCTTCACCCCAGGAGAGTGCTGTCTGCTTTTAAATGAAGCCTTGTCAAAGTCTCCTTGGAACTAAACTCAAATCAAGATGCTTTCTTCTTAAGCTCACCGAAGAAGAAAATTAAATTGAGGTGTACACAGGTGAAATGTGTCAGCCAGTCTCATAAAGGAAGGCTCAGATTAGAAGCTGCAAGAGGAGAAAATTCCCAGAGCGTTTCCTAACGTGGGTTGGTGGTACCTGCAAAGAGAAAGGGATCTTTGAATCCCAAGAATGAACAATCATCTGGCAACTACTTCTAAGGTTGTGATATTACAGGGTGCTCCCGGAGATGCACTGCACTGACCCTGCTTGTTTCCAGTCTGTGTATGGACAGGAGACCCTCTGAGATGTATGGCTGAGACGGGGGAGCGATGTGTAGAGCAGGCCGCACACCACTCTCCGTGACTAAGAAGTGAAATAAAGCACTGTGGGGAAGCACGGAAAATATCCCAAAGGACAAAAGCTGGCATGGCCGCATCAGGGCTGATGAGCTGGCCCGGGGCCAGGGGGGAGCGACATGATTTGTACTGTAATGTCTTCTTTCTCTTTTGAAATTTGTACTATGTACCTGCATCATCAGTTCAAGAACGTGGCTAAAACCAACCACACACTGAGTCCTCTATTCTGTGGAGTCTTTGGGAACTCAGCTAAATTTCTCTGTCTTTGTCTCTGTCTCTGTCTCGGTCTCTCTCTCCCCTCCTTGTGTGTGTGTGTGTGTGTGTGTGTCTGACCTTTTCTTCTTTTCTTTTCTTTTCATTCTATCTTTCCAACAGGGTCTCATGTAGCCTGGGCTAGCCTCCGCCTCTGTCTACAGTTGAGGATGACCTCTAACTCCTGATTCTTGTGTTTCCACCTTCTGAGTGCTAGGATCACAGATGAACAGCAGTACCCGGTTTATGTGGTGCTGGGGATGGGACCCAGGGCTTAGTGAGTACCGGGTTTATGTGGTGCTGGGGATGGGACCCAGGGCTTAGTGAGTACCCGGGTTTATGTGGTGCTGGGGATGGGACGCAGGGCTTAGTGAGTACCTGGGTTTATGTGGTGCTGGGGATGGGACCCAGGGCTTAGTGAGTACCCGGGTTTATGTGGTGCTGGGGATGGGACCCAGGGCTTAGTGAGTACCGGGTTTATGTGGTGCTGGGGATGGGACCCAGGGCTTAGTGAGTACCCGGGTTTATGTGGTGCTGGGGATGGGATGCAGGGCTTAGTGAGTACCTGGGTTTATGTGGTGCTGGGGATGGGACCCAGGGCTTAGTGAGTACCCGGGTTTGTGTGGTGCTGGGGATGGGACCCAGGGCTTAGTGAGCACCCGGGTTTATGTGGTGCTGGGGATGGGACCCAGGGCTTAGTGAGTACCGGGTTTATGTGGTGCTGGGGATGGGACCCAGGGCTTAGTGAGTACCCGGGTTTATGTGGTGCTGGGGATGGGACCCAGGGCTTAGTGAGTACCCGGGTTTATGTGGTGCTGGGGATGGGACCCAGGGCTCAGTGAGCACCAGGCAAACACTCCGTCAGAAGAAGTACACCATCACCAGCCCTGGAACACAACTTTCTAAAATAAAGCAAAACCCAATGACTTAAAGAAGTGAACATTTGGGGACTAGTGAGATGGCTCAGAGGTTAAGAGCACTGACTGCTCTTCCAGAGGTTCTGAGTTCAATTCCCAGCAACCACATGGTAGCTCACAATCATCTGTAATAGGATCTGATGCCCTCTTCTGGTGTGTCTGAAGACAGTGACAGTGTACTTATGCATAAAATAAATAAATAAATCTTTAAAAAAAGGAAGTGAACATTCGCTGGTCTAGACCTAATCATAAGTCACCAGATGCACCTTATACTATGACTTAAAACCAAACCAAACAGCAAGTAAAATCTCTCATTAGTCTATCCCAACTTCCCCTTTATTTGAGCAATTTGAATTCAGAAAAAGGCTCACAGCATGCTAGACCTCGAAAAACAGTTTTGCATTTAGGCTGATTTAAGGTCTACAAACATGCCGTAAGTAGGGGAGGGAGTGAGGTTCCACCATTTGAGGTCCGTGTGCAGAAGGAAGCTTGCTTATAGAGGAGTGTGCTCAGACAGAGCCTGCACAGGAGACCAGGGTTGAAATGTGTGTCTAAATGATAAAATAGATGAATGTGACTTTTAAAAACTGTCACAGGGAGAAGGGAATGAGGGTGAAGGAAAATTGACCTCTGTACTCTTTCAATATTCCACATATAATTTGCCGAAGGACTTGGGTCTTCCCAAAGGTTAGCATGCATCGGCTACCTTTTTAGTGACATATCTCTGTCATTCAGGAAATAACAACTTGGAGGAGTTGATTTGGCCTCACAGTTTAAATTCCTTAGCGACTGTCTGATTTTCTTCTGTAGATCCCTAAGGAGCTCCTGGAAAGCGGAGTCAATGCATTTCCTAGGTTCGTCAGACGGGGGCGAACTTGGTTTGTATCTACTGGCGTTGCTCTCTTGGGAACAGTAAATACAGAAAGGGCCCTGAAGCAGGGAACAGGCTGACCCTTCGCCTCTCATTCCTGTTCAGCCCCTATTGCTTCAGACAAGGCAGACAACACGTGTGGCTTGTAGTTTTCTCACCCGTACAATGGGGTTTCTGACGCTGGGTGGGAAGGGTTGTTGTCATATACCTTACCCGCCTGTGATCAACACCCATAAAAACTTTTGCCTCCTTTGTGAAGAACTCCGTGGCTGGCTATCACCAGTCCCATGTTTGCTGCAGCCTTTTGTTTGGTTCAGGCTGCAGGGTGAGTCTTCCAGCATCAGCCTCAGCGCCCATGAAAATGGAAACGCTCGCTGAAGCGTCCATCCTGTGCCCACCAAGGGTCTTTGTTACCTATTGAACCTCTTTCTCAGAGAGCCTAGAACTTTCTTTAGTGTTTCACTATCTCTCAGTAGACATCAATAGTCAAGTTGGATTATGGGGAGAACAGAGAAGTTTAAAAACAACTTTGCTATTTAAAAAAAAAAAAGTAAAATGTATTTGCCCTTTGCAAATCTCTTGCCAATCTCAGGATTAAAATAGTGAGCTCTACCTGGAGATTCTTGAGTTGCCAAGGTGTGTCTGTCTGCATTTAAAGACTGACCTCTTATTGTCTGTAAATGAAAACATCATCCCAGAGTCTCTGGGGATTAAAGCAGCCTTTTTAGAATTTTCTGCAAGTTTATCTCTCATTTACCCTCCAGGCAAGAGTGAAATAATAGAAGATGTCCAATATTTTGCTTCTTCCTGTAAAAGTAAATCAAAACCGTGGGAACGCTTCCTCCTAATTTAATATACTGCTGTCTCCTCAAATCTATCTCCAATTGTATTCAATTAACCCTCTGATTGCTACCACAGACAACCATGATGAGGTCAACGAACAAGACAGAGTTTTCTTGTTAGAATAACTGCTGACATGAGTCCGGAGCCCAGTGATGGTGTAGCACGGCCATTTACCCAGAGCTGGAGCACCACGGTTCATGTCAGGTGACTCTCTCTCCTGCTCTTGTCCGTACTGCCTGCCCACTCATGGGCTCATACAGGCTAGCATAGCTTTGCTGAGATGTGGGGCATCTCTAATTACACACTCTTTTGTCCTCGAGAATATATCCTTTTGTTGTAATTTGGGCTTTACATTTACCGTGTTTCTTGTCCTTCAGTTCCCCATGGAGGTCGGTCCACAATGGTTTCCTGACATTCCTTGAACAATGGTTTTGGTTTAGAGGGAAATGGGGCTATTGGTAGTTGTCTGTGGTTCTTGGGATATCGTCCCTGGCATGGACAAAGAATTGAACGCTGGGAAAGTCAGAAGACCAAGTGGCAGAGAAAGAGAAAGCAACGGCTCAGCCACTCAGAAGGGGAGAGGCCTGAAGGTTTGAGTCCCTAAACAGAAGCTGGCTTGGTGTTTTATAGAGCCACTGGGTGCCCTATCTCCCCTATTGGTACAGTTTACAAGCCAGATTTATGCCTCCCTGCCATTTTTTCTCCCTGTGTCTGCCCGGAACAAGAAGCCACCATCACAGAGAAACTGCTTCCATTTTCCAAATCTACCTATGTCCCTCTAACAGTTTCAGGGAAATAGATGGTTTCTAGGCTTGCAGGATGCACAGCCAACTTGTTGAACATGTTTATTCACCACTGGGTCTCTGTCTGACCTACACAAAGAGAAAAAGAATTTGAGGGACCATCCGTTCCAAATTGCCCTGGACTGTCTCAGCTTTAAGTAGTGAAAATCCCATGTCTTGAGGCACAATTTTTTTTCCCTTTTGAGGCAAATGAATATGCATTGCCACTTCCAGATGCGAGTCCCTGAGGATCTCAGTAATTGAAGTAGGTATTCTAATAGCTTTTTACAATTGAATTCGACGCAAAACCTCCATGCTGAGCCAAGCAAACTACGAACTAGTGGCTCAAGCCATACTGACATGTGAATGGGCGTCCGTGAAAACCAGAGCACAGCTCTGCGGACTCAGAACCATCGGGACTGCTCATTCCAATGTCCACGTTGCGTTTGAGTCCTATGTGCCTTGATGACTGAGTTCTTACATGAGCCCTTAAAGGTTGGCTCTCTTGCTTCCCCTCAGTCCTAGATCTGGGAAGGATGCTTCTCCAGGGAGTCTTGTCTAACAGAGAGGGGCCCCTTGAATTCCTCAGTGGCCCCATGGGGTCACAGCGTCGTCTTCTTCCATGGCAGTCAGAAGTAAGGTTTCTTGGGTCAAGGTTGTGGTGCCAGTGGGAATCTGAGCAATTCACAGAGCCCAGGGGTGGGGTTGGGGAGCAAAGGGAGTGGAAGGAGGAGTAGGAAGGGGTGGGGTCAGGGAGGACTGGAGTCCTCTCTGGTTGGTACGTACAGTTACTTGAATCACTCTTTTAAGGGAATGCTAGATGACTTGCCTGTTTAAGCTGACTCAAATTTCTATAACCTTTTGGGTAAGAAACCAGAAGAAGACTCTGTTTATTTATCACCAGAATTAAGATGAAGCAGATTCAGAACTTTCCTTCTGTTGTTAAAATAGAACAGAGAATATAAGATGGTTTAAGAAGAGATGACTCAGTGGTTAAGAGTACTGACTGGCTCTCCCAGAGGTCCTGAGTTCAATTCCCAGGAACCACACGGTGGTGGCTCACAGCCATCTGTAATGGGATCTGATGCCTTCTTCTGGTGTGTCTGAAGAGAGTGACAGTGTACTCACAGACACAGAATAAATCTTAAAAAAAAAAAGAGTTTGTCTGAGGTAACAGAAGGAGGTTGGGCAGAGGACTGTGTTACGCAGTGACCAGCTGGTCATCGTTCCTCAGCCCAGTCAAGATTGGCAGTAACAACAGCAAGGAAGCCATGTCAGCACATGGCAGGAGATAGCAGCTTCAAACACCATACTGCAAGCAATGGGGCCGGCTCATTCTCTACTCTCCTACTCCCTTGGGCCAAGAACTTCAGATAGGTTGGGCCAGTGATGCAAACCTTTAATCCAGTACTCAGGGGGCAGAGGCCATTGGTTATCTGTGAGTTTGAGGTGAGCCTGGTCTACAGAGTAAAGTAGCAAGTTCCAGGCCAGCCTGGGCTACACAGTAAGACACTATCTCTCTGCTGCCCCAAAATAGGACCACAGATAGGAGCCAGGAAATGGCTAAGTGGGTGTGAGGGCGCTTGCATGGAAGCCTGGCAAGTTCAATCCCATGTAATATGGAAGAGGGTGGAAGGAGGGAACCAAGTCAACAATGTTGTGTTCTGATTTTCATGCATGCCCATTTGTACATATGTATGCACACAGTGATAATATTAACAATGTTTTATTATTTTACTTTTTATGTATGTGGGTGTTTTTCCTGCATTGTATGTCTGTGCACTGCGTGTGTGTCTTGTGCCTATGGAGGCCAGAAAAGGGCATCAGATCTCCTGAGGCTGGAGTTACAGACGGCTGTGGGCTGCCACGTGGGTGCTAGGAATTGAACCCAGGTCCTCTGTAAGAGTAAACAGTGCTCTTAACTGATTCACCATCTCTTCAGTCCAAATAATAACTTCAAAACCTGCAACCCATGTTTGGAGATTTCATAATGAAAAGGCAAAGATTTCATAATGAAAAGTCTTAAGATGTGTTATGAGCATAACATAATCTCATAGAACAGTGATATCTATGATAGTTAGTGTGTCACTTGACAGAGTTTAGCATCACCTGAGAGATGAGCCTCTGGGCTTGCGTGTGGTAGATAACATTGTCTCCTCATGGTGGATACTACGTGATGAGCTGTCTGAATCTCCTGCCACCTCACCTCCCCCATCATTATAGACTTCTCCTTGGACTCTGAGCCCACACAAGTCCTTCCTCTCCTAGGTTGCTTTTGTTGAAATATTTCATCCCAGCAACAGGAAAAGAGACTAAGAACGGATCTGGAGTAGAAGATCTTGTCTTCCCATTACTTGCGACATCTTGGGCAAATTTGTAAGCTCACTAGAGATACATCTGCCAATTAGGGAGAAGAGACTGTGCTCACCTCTGAGGCCATGATACTTGACCGGACTGTTCTTGATGAAGGTGAGGATGCCGCATACAAAGTTCAAAGTTTCCAGGATGGAATGAAGGGTGTGCTGGTTGACATTAGCTGTAGATTTATTCTTTGCTCCCTTCTCCTAGCCTAGCACCACCCTTTATCTTGCTGGCCTAATTAGTTTCTATACAGAGCTTGCTATGTACAAGGTTCTGTGCCATGAAACTCAAGTGTCTTCCCACTAACGGGCTATAGAAGACAGGACAAATGCAGAGAAAATAGTAAACATGATAAAAGGCACAGAGGCAGGAGGGAGCATGCAGGGGGTTGCAATCCCTCCTGTGGGATGAGTGCCAGGACGCAAATGTTTCAACAATGCTGTATGGAAGTAGCAAGAGAGGCTGTCCACTGAGAGAGTGGGTTGGGGGTGGAAAGGCATTTCCTCACTGGCCAGCAAAGGCTGGAACTTGCCTACCTGTGCTGTGCACTGGGAGAGATGAGCTATTTCTCTGGCTAGGCTGTGGGTGAACGAAAGGAACAGTTGGCAAAGGATGATGAAGTTGGGTAGGGCCAGGTGGAATCCGATGCAGGGGGCTATCACTTGAAGTATTTTAAGGGGTGATCAGGCCACTGGTCTCTCTCTGCACAAGTGGATGGGAGGTCCTAATTAAAGAAGGTTCACAGACTGTGCCAGAGACAGTGCCACTCCAGCTGGCTTCTCCATCTTAGAGGGCGTAGTCATCACTGGGCACCTAAGTGTAGTTCGTGTGGGTGGTTTTGGACGTTGAGTCTCCAGAACTGTGGGGAACTAATTTATTCTTCATGACTTCCCCAGTTTGTAGCGTTGCGTTACAGTAGCACAAAAGGTGAAGACACTGAGGAAGGATTGATTCGGAACCTGTCTCTTATTCCATAGAATCACTGTGAAAAGCCAATGGGCTATGTGTGTAGTGTCTGGCACACAGTAGGTGCTCAGTCAGTGGCAGTAACTACTTATTACAATGACTGCTTCAAGCTTTCCTGTTCACTTGCTCTGAGAATGAGGGGACCTATACTTGTAATTCTGAGGTGGTTTTTCAATGAGAGGAGGCCAGTAAAATACTGAAACTTTGACATGTTTTGTGATGGGGCCACGGGAGCAGCAACTGGATCAGCTGTGTGCTCTTTGGAAATTCAAACCCTCAAGGGCTTAGTCTCTTTGTCTGAAAGATTAAAAAAAAGACATTCAGGAGTTGGGGAGATGGAAATACACAAGAATCTGAGTCTAATCCCCAGAGCTAACATAAAAAGCTAGACCAAGGGGCTCATACTTACAATCTCAGTGTTTGGGGTAGAGACAGGCAGGCTCATAGAATCCATATGGAAGCTCACAACTGCCTGAAACTTGTTTCAGTGGGATCCAGTACTCTCTTCTGCCCTTCAAGGGTACCTCCCTTCACATGCATGTATGCATATACCCGTGCACATATACACACACATACATAAGTAATTAAAAGAAACAGAAAAAGGTAGGTAGCCTTATTCTACACATGTATACACACACATGAATACACAAATATGCATACTCATAATGGTATTTGTACATCATTGTAATAGCTAATCTTAGTTGTCAACTTGATAACATCTGTAATTAGCTAAAACCCATATATTTTTTTTTTGGTTTTTACATATATTGTGAGGGATTTTTTTTTTCTTGGATGGAGTATTTGAGATAAGAAGACCCACCCTAAATCTGGACCACACCTTCTGGTGGCAGCATAAATACAAGGATGTGGAAGAAGAGCTTTTGCTCTCGCTTGCCCTCACCCTGGCTAGCAAGTTCATCTACCTTTTTCTCCAGATGTCCCTTTGCTTGTGTTAGGATTTCAGGATGCCAACACAGATTGAAAATCCACAGCTCTCTAGGACTTCCCTGGAACTCCAGCACCAGATCAGGACTTCGGAAACATCTGGTCTTGTAAGCTGGACAACTATGGGATCCTTGACTTTCTGTCAGGAGAAGCCATTGTTGGACTACTCAAACCACAGCCTGCAAGCCACTCTGATAAATCCAAATACAGATATATATATATGTATATATATATGCAATGTACAAGTGAATACATGTACAAATACATTCTTTTAGAGAACCCTGACTTTTACAATTACACTATGAAAATTTGAATAGATGAGTTCCACTGGATATCTTATATTTCACGGACCTGTCAAACCTTTGCTCCCTGTAGGCCTCATCATTTTGTTAGGCTCTCAGGCCAGGATAAGGCCTCTTCCATCTCCTCCTCCCCCACTTCTGCTCTCTCTCTTCCCTTTCTCCCAACCCAGCACTGTCTTAGCCTGAAGGGTCAGACCTGGGCGTATCAGTGCCAGTAACCATCTTGTTCCCACAGATATCCATTAAGTGCAAATGTCTTTTCTTCACCCTCTCCATTTACTCTGAACTTAACCAAGTAAAGATCTTTCCTAAAGGGGGGGGATCAGTTTTGTTTGGGCTAAGATGATTCTGGAAATGTATACACAGCCTGAACCTCCAGGAGGAAATATCAGCATGTCCCTAATACTATTCAAAATATATACTGTCACAAAGATTTTCCAGCTTATAATAGAGTGTGTCAGTTTACTGAATTACTGGGTGGCACATGGGATCATGTCTCCCATGAATTCTTCTTACAGTATTAAAAAAAACAACCAGTATTTCAGTCAGGATGAATTATAATCAAAGACTGGTAGGTCATTTTTAGTTGTGATTCTAAATCAAAGCTAGCCTATGAAAAGAAGATTTGAACACACACACACAAGCACACACACACACACAAGCCAATTGTTCTCTTTTTATTTTTAATTGTGTGTGTGTGTGTGTGTGTGTGTGTGTGTGTGTGTGTGTGTGTGTGTGTATGCATACAAGTGCCCATAGAGGCTAGAAGAGAGCATTGAATCTCCTAAAGCCAGAGTCATGGGGATTATGAGCTGCCTGATGTAGATTCTGGGAACTGAATCTATGTTCTCTATAAGAGAAGCAGGAGCTGAATCACCTTCTCAGTTGCAGTGTTTTCTTTCATGGACATTTTGGAATGAATAATGCTGATAAGTATTAATGATTAAGATTGAACAGCAGGATCTGGAGAGATAGCTCAGCGGTTAGGAAGACTGGCTACTTTTCCAAAGGACCCAGGATAAATTCCAAGCACACACAAGGCAGCTCACAGCTGTCTATAATTTCAGTTGCAGGGGGATCTGACACCCTCCTCATACAGATATACATTCAGGCAGGACACAAATATACATAAAAATAAATAAGTCATTAAAAAACAGGCTTAAAAAAGATTGAGCAACAGATTAAACTGTGGATGTTACAGATAGTTGCTCTACTTATAGGATATCAGTGAAAAATAAGAGTTATGTTATGAAAAGAATAGTTCAAAATTGCTGGGTAGTGGGCTACAGGAATAAAAGTCAGCAGGGCTTAAAATCCTAGACTAGATATGGGAACAAATGCCTATTACCAGACAGAATGGGTGAGGTGAAGGCATTCGACTTGTGTATTTTAAAATTTGGCACAACTTGTATATAAAACATGTTGTAAAGGACTATGCATGTGCACATTCCTTTAAACATGGCACATTAGCTATTCTTCTTCTGCTATGACCAAAAACACCATAACCAAGACACCTTAGAATACAGTGTTTATTTCAGCTGATGGTTTCAGACGGTCAGAGTCCATAATGGTGGGACAACATGGCAGCTGGTGGGAAGCACAGTGGCAGAAAAGGGAAGCAGAGAGAGCAAACTCGGAATGGTGGGAGGCATTGAAACTTCAAAGCCCATCCCCAGTGACATACTTCCTCCAGAAAGTCATCCATCCTAGACTTCTCCAAATAGTACCACCAACTGGGGTCAAGTGTTCAAATGCGAGAGCCTGTAGGAGACATTTTGCATTCAAACCACTGCATAAAGCTTTTTGTAAACTCTATGTATTCAACTCCAGACAGAGTCAAGTAGAGATGCTTGTCTACTACAAGAAAAACCATAGTACACATGGGGCTAAACTCTTAGTTCATGGTCAGGCAGATGAACAAGAGAGTGATGGGGACTGTGGCTCATGACACTGTTCATGTTCTGATCGGAACAGGGTCTGCTTTTGTGTAGAACCAGTTGATGTTGCTGGACCAGAGGAGTAGAACCCAATGGAGACAGGGTTTTTACTTATTGCTTTTCTTGTTTGTTGGTTCGAACCAGTGTCTTATCAGGTGAACTTGCTATATATCCAGAGATGACCTAGAATTTCTAATCTTTCCATTTCTACCTCCTAAGAGCCAAGATTATAGATATGTGCCACTATACCCTGTTTATTTTATTGAATTTTTGGACAGATTCTTGGTATGTGACCCAGGCTGGCCTTGAATTCATGGTCTACCTTAGCCCCTTGAACAGGTCTGAATTTTTGAGACACATTGGAAACTTGCTTTTGCTAAAAATCTTTCATTTTGCATGTTAGACCACCAAGGGAATAAATGTGAAACATTATAGGCATAGTTGGGCTATGAAGTGTCCCCCAAAGGCTGCTGTGTTGAAAGTTTGGTCCCTAGTTGGTAGCACTGCTGAGAAGCAGCTGGATCTTGAAGGAGTTAACCACATCCATGAATTAATTCACTGATGAATGACTGTTAGGAATGGGGGCCCTGGTTGGAGGGTGGGACTGTGCCTTTGAAGTGTACATCTTGCTAGTCCCTCTCCTATGTCCCTCCTTCTTCCCCTCTACTGTTCCTCTTTCCTACCCCCAATCTCTCTTCTCTGGCTGCCAGGGCCCTGTGGAAGGAAGAATGTTCACATACCTTGGGTCAAAAAGATGAATGTGATCACAGGTTCCAACAGATTTCAGAAAGTAGGATAGACTGCTCAGTATAAAACCCAAGCCAGCATCAGATGGCCAACAGAGAGAGACAGTTAACAGGATGAAGGATGAACTTTGAAAAAAAAATCCCTGCCGTTTTCTCAAGCCCTGCATAAGATATTCACTGTACTTTTTTCCCCCAACTTTTTTGGTAAGCCTTGCTTACTTCAAGTAGAAAAGTTTAAAACTGAAAGAGCTCTGAAATGATAGAATCCTGTGAAGGTGATCATAAGGATGACCCTCTCCAGTTGAGGGTGAGGCCAGGAGGGCGTGGCGTGCAGGTGGAGGGAGCTGGGAAAGGGAACCAAGGAAGACTGTGAGTCCTTTTTGTTACTCAGATTTTCCTATAGGACTTAGGTTTATGTCAAAATGACCCGGGGAAGCTGTTTTGCTCTCATTCAGTTTACACTTTGATGAAGATTGTCTGGAGGGCCTGTCCTTGGGTCTGTGGTCAGAGGAGGAGAGGTCAGGCTTTGGGACTGGATGTGAGAGTTCAAGTGGCCTGGGTCAAGTATTGTGGCTCAGTTGATTAACGGGATACACAGCCCAGCATTCACCAGGTCACAGCCAGATCCCAGATCTAGAGAGGTCAAAGACACACAGTCTTTGTACTGTGTACACACAGTCCAAGCCACCTTGGTGATCCTGAAGGCCTCAGGGATGTGGATGGATCAGGGTTGTAGCAGGTATCAGAGGGCATTAACAATACCCGGAAGCTTTGGCTTTCATTCCCATTGAGAAAGAACAGAATGTCTTGACTCCCTCTGAACATCCTGATGTTCTTGTGCTTGTGAGGCAAAAATTCCATCCCAGGACATTTAGCATACTTCTGTCAGAGAGCATAATGACCACCATAAAAAGATGAAAATGGCTGCTACTACTGGAGCTGACAAAGCTTTACAGCTTTTCATAATTCAGAAGAATTTGTATGTAGAACATGAGGCCTGTAGGTTGGTGCTCAAGAGCAAAAGTGTTGCAAGCAGAGCAGAAGATTATGCAGTCAGATATCTGTGTATGAGTGTGTGTGTGTGTGTGTGTGTGTGTGTGTGTTCACAGGGGTGTCTTTCTGTCTGTCTGTAGGTGCTTATGCAAATGGAGGCCAGAAATCAACATCAGATGTCTTCCTCAATTGGGCTTTTATCTGTCTGTCTATCTATCATCTGTCTGTCTGTCTATCTGTCTATCTATCATCTGTCTGTCTATCTATCTGATGCTGGGTCTCTCCCTGAACTTTGGCTTGAGAATTAGTCTAGACTGGCTGGCCAGTGTTGCTCCCTGGTCCTCCTTACTCCATCTCCACAGGACTAGGATTACAGGTGTGTACCACTGTGCTTATCTTCTATGTTGGTTCTGGAAATCAACTTTGGATCTTCATGCTTGTGCAGCAAGTGTTTTACAGACCGAGCTATCCTCCTGTTCCCCATCGGATCGCTTTCTGTCCTGGGAAGGGTTCTGGTAAATTTTACACAGGAGAGACAAGATGAGTCAGTCAGTACACAGAACGCCTAACACAGAGACAAGGTCCCTTAGGAAATAGTCCAGTCAGCATCCCGAAGACTGGTTCCAACAAATTCTTGTCTCCTCTTGCACAGAAGTGAGAATCCTGGGGGAGTACACAGACAGATCTTCTTCTCAACCTTGAGTCTCCCAATCTGTAGTTTCACTTTAATCACTGCCCCCACAAAGTGGCTTGATCTTAATTTTCACTACTTACAGTGTACATGCTTCTGATAGTTTCAACTCTGACTTTGTGCATTTAGTTGGCTTTTGGACCAGTTACCCCGCCCTGGACTGGATAAGCATTGTTGACTTTGGGCTTGGGTACAGGTCACAATACTACTGTAGCAACGCAGAGCTCCCCCTCCCCAGTTCTTTTCCAAATTTCCTTGCCTCTGAAGGCGCTCCCAGTTTGCTGTTGGAAGTCCTTTCTTAGGCAAACTCCCCTGGGTCACAATTTCTTCCTTGTTATTCCCCAGAGCCCTTTCCAACAGGACCAAATCATCTTGCCTTGAACTTTTGTTTGTACAAGGAACCTCAACTTAGCTCTAGCTAACCATTTTTTTGGTATTATGGGGTACCGTTTTCTTAAGATCAAAGCTCAGGCATTGCTGGAAAACTTCACACCCATCATAATTCTCCCCAGCATTAGAGATCTGAATGCCAGTTCAGTCACACGACTAACTGCTGCCTTCACTGGATGCCTTCCTGTACTCACTCTCCTGCCTGCTCACAGGAATGTCCAGCCCCCTCACAACCCTCTTGGTTGTTTCTGTGGCTACAGAGAGAAGCTTGCCCTCCAACTACAACCAGTCCGTTGTCTGTGGTCAGCAGGTACTTCCATGTCACCTCCCACATCCCCTTACATAACCTGTGCTAATGGTAATGCCAACCTCTGTGCCTGGGGTAGGTAGATTTTGCTCCCACAATCATCCCTCACGGAAGGTCATCTGCCCATGTGGTCAGCTGGTCTCCAAGGAAGCTCTGGTTTTGCTAAGACTCTCCATGCTCTCTGGATCACAGGCCTTGACATTCTGACCTAACTTCGGTAGAGTCCTTGAGGTAGGTTTTCTGGGTCTTATCTCTCCTCTCTCACTAGACTACATATGACCTTGCACACCTTCTGCTGTATGTGACCAAGATGGCTGTCTCAAGCTTGGTCTGGTTAAAATGTGGATTCCAAATCAGTTTTGAGGGAGATCCTGGAGTGACACCAGTCCTGTGAGTTCACAGGCCACACATTCAGTGGCAAGATTTTGTTGATGATTGACAACCAGTGCCCAAGGACACTACATAGCCTTCTAAAGTGAGACATCAGTTTACATTTTCACCAGAGATATGTTTTAATGAATATCTTCTCTACAATTTGCTATTGTTAATCTTGAGATCTTAGTGCACATTCCTTAGATTTTTTAACTAGTTTAACTTTTCTACAGTTGTCCCTTACCATGCCCACCTCACACTCTCTACAAGGGTTAATTCTTATACAGTCACAAGCAGGTCTTGCCTCTTCAGAACCCCCACAGGCAAAACCTCTGAATGTCTGCTTGTGTGACCTAAAAAATTCTGCCTTGTCACGGAGAAAGTTTCCTTTTCTTTCTTGAGTTCAAATTTGAGAGGCAGTAAGTAACTTTTATTTTTCTAATTTGCAAACCAAAAAAATCTAATAAAATGAACATTGTCTTCATTTTTGGAACCAAATAAAAGTCTTTTCAGTTAATTATATTTTTATTTTAGTAAAACCAAGGAACAATTTACTGTTTTAACCACAGGGCTCGAGGGTATTAAATGTACTTAACATTGTTGTGTACCCAACTGCCCATCCTCATTCTCAAAACTCTTCAGTTTTTCAAACTAAGCACTTAGACCTAGAATGGTAGCACCCCACTCTCTCCAATTCCCAGCAGCCACTACTATGCTTTCTCTCCTGTGAACCTGGCTGGTCTGGGTACCTCACTGAAGTGGAGCGTAACAGTGTTTGGTGAGTGGCTTACAGGCCTGTGGATTCATCTGCACGGAAGCATGTATTGGTGCACTGGTTAGTTTTAAGTGTTAACTCCACACCACCTAAAGTCACCTGGGAAGAGAAAATTTCAATGAGGAATTAGTCTCTAGATCAGGTTGGTCTGTGGTCATGTCTGTGGGGGTTGCCCTGACTGTTAATGGAGAGGAAAGGATTCTTCTGGAATGTGGGCGGCTCCATTTCATGGCTTGGGCTCTAAACTCACAAGCATGAGGAAAGGTAGCTAAGCACAAGAACAGGCACGCTGGCAGACAGCACGAGAGACTGGCTACCGGCTGCTGTTGGCTGGTGACGTCGTGTGCCTGGCAGTAGTGAACTATAACCTGGAAGTGTAAACCAAATAAACATTTAATCCCCAAGTTTCTTTTTGTCAGAATATTTATCCCAGCAATAGACATGGAACTGGAACAATCAGGATTTCTTTCTTTCTTTCTTTCTTTCTTTCTTTCTTTCTTTCTTTCTTTCTTTCTTTCTTTCTTTCTCTTCCTCCCTTCCTTCCTTCCTTCCTTCCTTCCTTCCTTCCTTCCTTCCTTCCTTCCTCCCTCCCTCCCTCACTTCTTTCTTTTTTTCTTTTTTAGTTTTTCGAGACAGGGTTTTTCTGTGTAGCCTTGGCTGTCCTGGAACTCACTCTGTAGACCAGGCTGGCCTCGAACTCAGAAATCCACCTGCCTCTGCCTCCCAAGTGCTGGGATTAAAGGCATGCGCCACCACTGCCTGGCAAGATTTCTTTCTTTAAGGCTGAGTGATATTCCACTGTATGGTTCAATCATGATTTGTTTAGTCATTCATGTAGTGATGGACATTTCAGTTACTTTTAATTTTTTTATCTATTATGATTAGTATTTATAATTTAAAATTTGTAGTAGCCACTAAAATATAAAAAGGAACATCAAATTGTTTTTAAAATTTGTTATTCAACCTAGTATATCCACAATGCTTATTGTTTCAGTAAGTATTATAAATATTTATTAAGATATTTAAAATCTGTGATATCTAGTGTTTATTTCACATTTATATATAGCAAATGTGTTTGAGATTGCCACATTTCAAGTGCTCAATAGCCACATGTAGTCATTGGCTACTTTATTAGATAAAGGGCATAGACCTACTTTGGCACAGGGATAGAGTGTGGGAAGACCAGCAATGCCCTATTCCTATGTCACGGGAACTATGTGAGGGACAGGCACTGTCTCAGATCATTGGCAGGGATTGTTGTCAACTTCTCAGCCAAGTATCTAGAGTTTCAATTTTCAGTGGCTCTAAATGTAGCTTCATGTTCAAACAGTCAAGATGATGTTTTATTATTATTATTGTGTGTGAATATAGACACATGTATGTCATAGTACATACATATAGAGGACAAAGGATAGCTGTTAGAAGTTGGTTCTCTCCTTTTCCCTGTTGAGGCCACCACCTTGTGATGTTTCCGTTGTGCTGTGCATTCCAGGCTGGTTGGCCCATGTGCCTCTGGGAAATATCAGAGACTCCAGATACACGCCTACCTCCCACCTTTTTATTTCTTTTTTAAATATGGGTTCTGAAAATTGAACTCAGATTATTAGGATTGTGTGCCAAGGCTTTTATCTGCTGAGATAGCTCAACTGACCCATAGGCTGACATGGCATTTGAAGAACAAGGAGAACAGTTTGTGCGGTTCCCAAGAAAAACTTTAAACACATCTGTACTCAACATATGTATGTTAACAGATCATACTTTGTGTGGCCGTGCATGTGCCTTGGAGAATAGCATTGTATCAATTCCTGTGTTTATCCATGAATTCAAGGATGGCTTACTGTGGTGTAAAAATGGCCCCCATAGGCCCAAAGGGAGTAGCACTATTAGGAGGGGTGGCCTTGTTGGAGCAGGTGTGGCTTTGTTGGAGGAAGTGTGTCACTGGGGGAGGGTTTTGAGGACTCAGAAGCTCAAGCCAGGCCCAGTGTCTCACTTTCTTCCTGACGCCTGTCGATCCAGATGTAGAACTCTCAGCTATCTCTGCAGCACCGTGTCTGCCTGTGTGTCACCATGCTTCCCACCATGACAATAACGGACTAAGCCTCTGAACTGTAAGCCAGCCCCAGTTAAATATTTTCTTTTGTAAGAGTTGCAGTGAACATATTGTCTCTTCACAATAGAAACCCTAAGCCATGAGATGTTTTATGGCTCAGCCACATTACGAACAGTAGAAGTACTACAATGGGAAACATAACGCTTCCCAGCCAAAGGGTTTGAGCTGCAGCATGGCATCCTTGCCAGCAGCGACCTTGACATTGAATGACACAATGATGACATATTTCATCCTTTACAGCCCAGGCAGATGTTGCCAGCTCTTTTCTCCCCTCTAACCCAATCTATTCTCTTGATTCTACCTTGGTAGAAAGAGTAACCTTTACCCAATGGAACTTCATGGATTCTGATGCTATATCAACCGTACGGGAGTGCTTGGGCTTGCTTTGTCAAGTATAAATGTAAATCCTAACAAAATTTCTAAAAGCCCCAAAGTTCATGAAATGACAGCTGAGATGGTCAGGGAAATTTTTCTTTATACGACTAACTCTCAAATAAGGGTACTGTCTTCATTAAGTACAAGTCTTCCTTTTCTAGCTCATGAGATCCCTGCAGTCTATTTTGTGTCATGGTAAGGTAGTTCCTACAAAGAAGAGTCATTTTCATGGTGGGAAAGTGCCAGTGGGGCCTAAGCCTGATTCCTTCCTTCTGTTTATTCAAAACACATACACACAATGCCCAAACCATATCCATCTTGTTTTGGTCCCGCTTTTCTTTCACACGCACACACACACACACACACACACACACACACACACACACACACACACACACATCAGACCATTGGGAGTTTATGTATTAGGCAACTCCTCAAACTTTCAAGAGTGGATTCCCAGATGTGTGCTTTGAATGGAGCTACAGCCATGCTTCCCTGGAAAGAGTTCCCTGATGTTTGATTCTTCCACGTGCAGAGGCTCCATGTGCCAGAAATGCTCAGTTTGACAGTTTCTAGAACAGTAGATTCCATTGTGTGGATATGGATGGAACATGTTTCCGTCTTTTGAGGCTAAGTTTTTGGGGCTTTCTGGGGCCTTCTGGTAAATATTTAATAGGACCTCCTGCTTTTGTCAGTCCCTGTGGTATCTGAGAGGACAGTGGTAGGCACCCTCAAAGCAGATGAGTCAGGGATTTTTAGTTCAACCGCACAACTGAGCAATCATGGCCATTATCTAATTCCAACACAATTCTTCATCCTGGAAAGAAAGCCTGGATTCATTTCCAGTCAGCATCAGTTCCCTTTAAAAAAATGTTTTATTATGTTTATTTATTTAGTGTGTGGGTAGACATGCACATGTCATGGTGTCTGTGCAGAGGTCAGAGAACAACTTTCCAGAGTTGGTTCTTTCTACCATGTAGGTTGACAGGCTTTCTCGCGAAGCCATCTCACTGATCCCAAGATTCCCCATTCCCCCCATTTCTTCATGGTCACTAATCTATTTTCCTCATCTGTGGATTTGCCGATTCTAGGTATTTCTGTTATGAATCCAGTGACACTTGGGCCATTGGGCTTGTCTTCCTTCACATAGTGTCAAGGTTCATTCATGGTGTGGCACTGGCCACTGCTTTTGACACTTGCTAGAAAAGTAGAAAATCCTTGATACACAGTGCAGAGGCAAGAAGTCTAAGGAAGGACTTTCCACCCCTCAGCCTGGAGGCTGTGTTTGAAAAGGTCCCAACTGGATCATCTCTCTAGTACTTCTGGTCCAGAGACCTCTGGACTTTTCTTCATGGATGTAAATTATCCAGGAGGTCCTTTACATATGAATTAGTTTCAACACTTCTCTCTCAAACTGAAAGCAGCATCTGGAGGGGATAGTTTTGTCACTGAGTGGAGAGATGGTAGGCTTGTCCAGCTCAGGGAGTGAGTACCTGGAAAGAGAGAACCATGTAGACAAAAAAGGCAATATATAGAGAGAGGCTTTATAATATTGTTGCAGCCTGGTTCTCGCTTCCTGTCATTCCTCACCCCACCCTACTGATGGACTTTTCTGAGAAATGTCCTCTTCTTTGAGGCCCAAAAAGATTATATGGTCTACAGCTGACTAGAGCTCTGGGGACATGATTGCCTTTCTGGGCAAGAATAAAAAAAATCCATGGAAATCTGTGTCCAAAGTCAATTATCTGAGATTTGGAGTCGTGCAGCCTGCCAGCGGAAACTGCAGGCCATTTGTATGTGGCCCGGTATGCAGGCCGCCTCCGCCAGCTTTCCTGGCTCAGTCCTCCACCCTCATGGGAGACGGAGGCAGCTGCAGCTGACATCCACCACAGCCCGCACCCTCTTCCGAGTTGCTATCAGCTGTCATGTTTATGCTGGGAAGTCTTGGTGGATGTGTCTCCCATCCTCTGCATCCCAGCACGTGTTCTGTAAGATGGATGGATGGAGGCAGGAGCTCAGTGCTGCGCAGGGAAATGTGGGTCTTGACAGAGGCTCTGCCTTCTCTTCCGGGTTGTGACTATGTGAATGTAAGTCAGCCAATCTCCATGAGCTTTACGTTTGCCACCTGTATACGACCGGCTGATTTCTCTTCTTGTCCTCCTGGACTTAATTAGATAACTCTCCTGCAGCATTAGGGAATTAGAACAAATGGCTTCCAAGGACTTTCTCTGTTTTGTGGTTCTTAAGAATCCTTAAGAGGCTGGGGCTATAGTTCAGTTGGTAAAGTGGACCCAAGTTTGAGTCCCAGAACTTGTATAAAAAAGCAGTTCTGGAATGGTAGAGATAGGTCGGGGCCTGGGACTTCCTGCATGGCCCTCTTAGCCTAATGGGTGAGTCCCAAGACGATGAGAGACTTTATTTCAAAAAAAAAAAATGAATGGCTCCAGAATGGCAACACTTGAGTTATCTTCTTGCCCCCCCCACACTCACACACACACACATACACACATAGTCATATACACAGTCACACACATTCACACACATAGTCATAAACACAGTCACACGCACCCATACACATACTCACATACAGTCATACACATTCACACACATAGTCATAAACACAGTCACACACACTCACATACACACACACAGTCATACACACAGGCACACCCCCCACACACACACTCACACACACAGTCATACACACAGGCACACCCCCCACACACTCACACACATAGTCATACACACAGTCACAAACACCCCCCCACACACTCACACATAGTCATGCACACAGTCACATACACACACCTCCCACATTCACACACACAGTCACACACACTTTTGCAAAGTAGCTGATACTTAGGACTTAGAGCCTTCCATATCCAGGTTTGTCTAAGGGGCCATCAGCCACCATGCCCTTTGCCTTCCTTTAGCTATCCTCTTGCGCTGGGCCACGGATTAACTGAAGTGCTTTAGATTTCCTACCACCCAGAGGACTATCTTAGATGAGAGGAAAATTATTTGCTGTGGAATCAAATATAACCTACACCTCTAATTGGATCAGAAAACTTCTGTAAGCTTACAGCGGACACTTTGGGAACAAGGGGCTGCTCAGGCCTCCCAGAATGCTGTGCTCTCTCTCATGGCTTCCAGCTCTGCTCAGCCTGCAGGGTCTGCCTCTCCTCTCCACCGTTTCTGCTCAGCCTGCAGGGTCTGCCTCTCCTCTCCACCGTTTCTGCTCAGCCTGCAGGGTCTGCCTCTCCTCTCCACTGTTTCTGCTCAGCCTGCAGGGTCTGCCTCTCCTCTCCACCGTTTCTGCTCAGCCTGCAGGGTCTGCCTCTCCTCTCCACTGTTTCTGCTCAGCCTGCAGGGTCTGCCTCTCCTCTCCACCGTTTCTGCTTCCCTTCTCCAGAGTTTCCGCTTTGCTGACCGCTCCCACCCACTTTTTCAGATGTACCCTGTTTCTCCCAGTCTCTCCTTTTGCATTTACTCCATCTGGATGCACGAATTACTTTATTTGTGCGTCTTAGTTGCCTCCAGGAGAGGGTAGAGCTGTCTTCTGTGCTGTGCCCAGATAGCATATTCAATTCTTTGCTATTGAATTTGGAAAAGGTTTTTAAATTAAAAATCCTACTTTTTTTTTTCCTGCTGAGAGCCAAGTTCCATATTCTGGGCCCCTTATTCATTTTTCAGAGGCAACATGGGCAAGATCAAGCCAGACCCTGACAAAGCCCAGCCTCCCCTGAGCTCAGAGCCCTATGTTTATTTTACAACAATTAGAAGCATACAGGCTCATTTGCAGACAGGTTAATACATCAGACTAACTTGTGCAGTGCCCTTTATCAAACATGCCTGGTACAAGAACCTGGAAAAATTTAAAAATTACCCCAGGCACTGGGGAGATGGCTCCATGAGTAAAGTGCTTTCCTTGCAAGATGAGGAAGACTGCAGTTTGATCCCAGAACTCAGGTAAAAATGCTGGGTGTGGTGACACAGGTTTGTAGTGCCACTGCTGGCTAGGCAGGGACAGGTGGATCCCTGGGTCTCATTGGTTAGTAAGCCTAGTTGAATGAGTAAGCTCAGGCTCAGTGAGAGACCGGCGCTCTAAAATTAAGGTGGACAATGTCTTGAGAAATGGTGCTTGAGGATGTCCTCTGTACCCCATCTTTATTGTATCGAATTAAACCTTGTGCACATGCACCTACCATATAAAATAGCACATATATGTATAAACACCTCTCTCTCTCTCTCTCTCTCTCACACACACACACACACACACACACACACACACACACACGTGCACACACACAGTTATAACACATCAGCTTAGCATCCTACCATAGGCTTTATTTCCCTCCTTTGTTTTACTGGCACTTGAAATGAAGTGTTAGAGACTGGGAGAAGATCATGTGTAAAGGTGAGCTCCATTTTCAAGGAGAGAACAACACCCATTATCTAGATAAATACATTCTTGGACAACAAGCATGTCCACTAGAGACCGGTTCTCAATGTCTAGAGTTGGTCAGTTGGAAGGTAGACCAGGTAGACCTGGTGAGTCAAGGATGCAGCTAATCACCCATGTACGTGGCACAGAAAGGATGCTCATGGTCCCAACATCAGCAATGCTAACATGGAGAAGTCCTGGTATAAAATATCCATCAGTCAAGAGGGGAAAAAGAACTGTCTTGGTGTTCTTGGGGATGGCAAAGCTACCATATTCTTTGTGTTTGTGTGTTTCTCTACCAGATTGTCACAGTTGTGGTTCACATTCCAGGGGCTCATATGACCTTACACACCTTCTGCTGTATGTGACCAAGATGGCTGTCTCAAGCTTGGTTTAAATCACCAAAGGATCTGGTTAAAATGTGGATTCCAAATCAGTTAGTTTTGAGGGAGATCCTGGAGTGACACCAGTCCTGTGAGTTCACAGGCCACACATTCAGTGGCAAGATTTTGTTGATGATTGACAACCAGTGCCCAAGGACACTACATAGCCTTCTAAAGTGAGACATCAATTTATATTTTCACCAGAGCTATGTTTTAATGAATATCTTCTCTACAATTTGCTATTGTTAGTCTTGAGATCTTAGTGCACATTCCTTAAACTTTTTAACTAGTTTAACTTTTCATATGTTAATTGGCTATTTGCACGTATCTTCTCAACTGCTTTTCCTTTAGTCTGTTTTTTTTGTTTGTTTGTTTGTTTTTTGTTTTGTGGACACTATGTTTCTTTCAATTTTTAAAATCTTATTATTTAAAAAAAACGTGTGTGTGTTTGTAGATTTTGACATCTCTTTTTTTTCTTTTACTTTTCTTTGTGTGCCCTTTGGTGACTAAAACTCTTCATTTTATTATGATTTAATTTATAAATCTTTTTGTGTTCAGCATATGTATCTTTTTTAAAAGTCCTTTCTTAACAGATAAAGTTGGTAGTTTAGGTAGTAGCTTTGTATCACTATTAGAAATTTAGTTTTGGTAATTGTACCGGGCTATGACATGCTTATGAAGTGTGTTAACTTTAAAAGAAGCTAGCTAAGTGATAACTTTATGCTCTTGTCCTGTCAGGAATTGATTTTTTTTTTTTTTGGTTTGGCATTAAGTATGGATTTAATTCTGTGCTGCACTGCGTGAGCAATTAGTTATTTTACCATCATTTATTGAGCAGATCATTTTTCCTTTGTGCTGCACAACATCTTTGTTAAACAGGAAATGCACAGACTTTCAAGCTATAAAGAAAGCAAAGACTAGAAACTACTTTTCCAGAGGACCTAAGTTTGTTTCCTAGCACCCATGTTGCGTAATTCACAACATCCTGGAACTCCATCTCCAGGGGATCCTACGCCATCTTCTAGCCTCTCTGGGCACTGCACACATATGCACAAACTCACAGACACATTAAATTTCTCTTCCCTTAAATTATTTCGTGTTAGGTCATGGTGCTGAGGAAAGTAACTAATGTATACTTCAGCACACCTGAGAGTCCAGCCTGTCCCATGGGGCCTTCCTAAATGGCCCGTGTGCTGCTACTCACTCCTGCTACATCTGTAGTGATTCTTCCATCCCCGTTGTAACAGAAGGCTTGGGTGCCTTACCAACCTGCAGGCTTTCAAGTTTTCAGTCATATTTTCTCATCTTTGTACCTCAAGTGTCTGACCCATAGTGAATCTTACAAATTATTATTGATTGAGCCAATAAACACACAATGGAAATAGTAGGAAATGGCTTAGTGTTATTAGCTGCTTATTTCACTGACATCTTTATATTTTTAAACATGCGTCTCCTCTCAGGGCTGTAGTGGCAGTGTACCATGACAGGCTTACACCGATTCACATGGTCAGCTACAGAGAAGGCAGGCACACAATGTCTGCTCACAGTCCTCAGAGGTGTATATCCCATGCTCCAGGCTCCGAGTTTCTCTGCACTATGGCTTTATTTCTTCCATGGGCTTCTTTCCCAGAGGACTCTGGGCTAAAGACATTTACTATGTTCAGTGTGAAAGATTTCAGAGAACTTTCTGTAGCTCAGTTTGGGACAAGCACCTGCCCCTAAGTCTTCTAGAGAAGTAAAGTCAGTTAAGGAAGGAAACACTATGGTGGAGAGAGAGAGAGAGAGAGGAGTGGGGATCCAAAACGGATGGGGATAGCATCAAACAGATTATGAACTTGATGGTTCTCTCCCTTTACGCTACTGCCCAGAGGGTAAGAGACAAGAAGAAACTGCTCAGAGGGAGTGTGGTCTTTTCAAGACAAGTACAGGGTATTTGTTCATTCAGTCGGTGTCTTAGATGGTGTGTGTCTTGACTCCCCTGTTGCAGTGTTCTCTGTGAGTCATGGAGTTTATGGCTAAAATGCCAGAGAACTAGGGTCCCAGAAAATTGATGGGCACCCATACCACTCCAAGGCAGCAGCTCCCGGGTTCACTGTCTTATGATCCCAAAGGTTGAGGAGCAAGGACAAAAGAAGGGCAAGCGGGGTCTCACCGAGTAGCTTGGTGCCTTTTCTATTGCTGTGCTAAGACACCATGAACCAGGCAATTTAGAGAAGAAAGAATTTATTGGGGCTTATAGTTCTAGGGGGTTAGAGTCCGTGACCACGGTGGGGAGCATGGCAGCAGGAGGGATGACAGGGTGCTGGAGCAGTAGCTGAGAGCTGACTTGTTAAGATGACAAATCTAAAGCAGAGAGAGGGCGGGAGAGGGAGAGAGAGAGGAGAGGCAGGGAGAGAGAGAGAGAGGGAGGGAAGGAGGGAGGGAGAGAGAGAGAGAGGGAGGGAGAGAGAGAGAGAGAGAGGAGAGGCAGGGAGAGAGAGAGAGAGAGAGAGAGAGAGAGAGAGAGAGAGAGGAAGGGAGGGAGGGAGGGAGGGAGAGAGAGAGAGAGGAGAGGCAGAGAGAGAGAGAGAGAGAGAGAGAGAGAGAGAGAGAGAGAGAGAGAGAGAGAGAGAGAGAGAGAACACTAACTGGGAATGGGGTGAGCTTTTTGAAACCCCAAAGTGACACACCTCCTCTAACAAAGCCACACCTCCTAATCTTTCCCAAACTGTGCCACCACCTGGGGACCAAGCATTCAAAACTATGAGTTGATGGGGGCTATTTTTATTCAAACCAGCACACTGAGGTAGAGGAGCCAAGGAGGGGATTCCAAAAATCCTTTGCCAGCCCGTCCTGCTTAGATGCGTTCTTTTAGTTCTAGCACCTGAGCTTGACTGGTCCAGACTGTACATGAGGGATTGAGATGAGGGACTTGTGTCCAGCTGAAGAAAAGGGCTGTGGGGGCATTTTGGTTGGGCGGAGTATAAGGTAGAAATGGGTAGGCTCAGGAAAAGCCCGAAGCTAAAAGGGCTGGGGGCTATGTTGGTGGAAGGAAAGGGGCATGGGTCTGACACTGGTGGAAGGAAACCCTGCCAAGAGCTTCAAGGTGGAAGAACAGCAGGAACGTGAAGAGAGGAAGGCCCTTGCCTATCTAGCTACCTAAGGGAAGAAACTGCCCTGCACCCCCTCTCCATCACCCCTAACAAAGTTATTCCATCTTTCAAGTGATGTCCTCATATTTGACAAGTACCAGGGACTTTAATTGAAAATTACTTTGGGAATCTTGCCAGACATCACAAATTGAAAATATGAAAACCCGTTCTCGTGGGTCAGGGGTGTAACAAGCCCCATGTCAAACGTCATTACCTCTTGTACAGTCCAGGGCTGTGCAGGTGGGAAGCTAAGTGTTGATTGCATATTTTAGCCCAAGAATAATTTCCTGAATGGCAATTTGTTCCTTTATTTGATGAAACTGAGGTTTTCAACAGCAGTAAAATGCAATCTTTCCAGAGTATATTTCCGTGGGTTATAAAGATTGATTATGCTTCTTAGTGAGAGATTCATTATTTGGTCATTTAGACTGTAATTTATTTAAAAAAAAAAAACCTCAGCAACTCTAAAACACTAACGAATTCCAGTTAGAAAGCTTTGTCCCACGAACAGTGGTGTTTTGCTCGGCCTTGCTTCAAACTGATAGC
Source organism: Tokudaia tokunoshimensis (assembly GCA_036184795.1). NCBI lineage: Eukaryota > Metazoa > Chordata > Mammalia > Rodentia > Muridae > Tokudaia > Tokudaia tokunoshimensis. The sequence continues at coordinate 72,692,658 of BTHU01000008.1, read as the reverse complement.
CTTGGGAGGTGGGAGAAGGGCAAGCTAGGAGACCAGTTCTGTTCTAAGTTGGGCCAGGGTGTCTCTTTGGGACCAGAGGGCCCTCTCATTTCTGGGACTTTCAGAATAGCCATCTCTATCTCCTTGAAAACTCCAGGAGATTGTAGTTCTGATTGTGCTATCAAATAAGGGAGCCCTGCTGGGCAGACAACATGGCCAGAGGCAAAACCTAAAGAAAGGACACAGAGCATAGAAAAGATAGGGGAAAAGTCAGGACAGAGCTCTGAGGAAGAGACCTCTAGGAGAGAGGAGAAAGGCCAGCACACGAAGGTGGACACAGAGCTGGAGGAAAGTAGGGCTCCTCTCCACAACTGTAACTGTGGCTCTGGTCCTTGTTGGTTCTCTTAAGGGGGTCCTCACACTGCTTGCAGACCCATTTCTAAGTGGACTCCTTTAGAGCCTTCAGCCCTGAAGAAGCTTAAAAAAAAAAAAAGAACAAATAAATCGGTTTCCAGCTTTGAGCATCAAAGATAAACAACCTAAAGGCTTTGGGAGTTGGAAGACTTGAGAAAGGATGAAAGACCCAGGACAGTGAGTCCTCAGCCTCTGTCCTGTGCCCTCATCATGCTTACCCTAAGCCTGAAGTCTGAGGAGCACAGGAATTCAGAGAAACAGCCTCGTTCTGGAAGCTGCATCAATCACAGTGGGCAAGAATGAAGGGAACTCAGGAAGTCCTTTGTTCCATGGTAGAAACCAACCCTGGGTTCTAGAGAAAACTTAAGAAAAACGACAGGGTGAGAACTGGATGGCTCTCAGGATGAGTGTTGATTCTGGAGGGCTGAACTGGACAGCTCTGGGGTCTGATGGTCACAATTCCTTCAGTACTGTACAAACTGTAAAATTTACACACACACACCCCTGCACTGTCCTGTGTTTATTTTAAACTATAAAATTTAAATGAAATTAAAAAAATTAAATTTAAAATTGTTTTGGATCTAGGGGAATGTCTCAGAGGTAAAGAACACCTTCTGCTCTTGAAGAGAACCTGAGTGCCCAGGTAGAATATTTTACAACCCCCTGTAACTCTAGCTCCAGAGAGACCCAGCCCCTCTAGCCTCTGTGGACAGCCGCAGTCATAAGTGAGCACACATGTACACACACACAATTAAAAATATAATATAAATATAAAAAAAATAAATCTTAAACAAGAAAACAAAGGCATACATTTTTATCTTTCTTCTACAGACAAGGAAACTCAGGCTCAGGGAGGCTGAATGTCTGGTCTTGTTCAAGGATTTGACTAAATTCCTAGTTCTTGCTGTTTCACTGCTGACCAGTGAAACCAGATATTAAACAATTAATTAAGCATGATAAGTCTTTACTATCAAGCTTAATGGCAATTTTACTAATGTTGTTTGTATCCACCATTTGTATTCACTTTATAGCTACATGGTTTCTACAGTCACATGACTATAGGACCACATGTGAGGTAGACCAGTTATCCCAGAAAGGAAGAGTAAAAGGAACCTCAGGTCAATAGTCTATTCAAAGACTCTTTGGAGTTTGGAAACCTAGCATTGCTGGTCACCTTGACTCACAAAAGGGTGTCCCTACCCCTACCCCTACCCCTGCCCCTACCCCTGCCCCTGCCCCAGACCAGAAGCTCCATTTGGGGAGGTGTACATTTCTAGCTAGGCTGCAGGAGAACTTATCCATTTCATGGCTGTGATCAAGGAAGGGAGAATGGTGCATGCAATGGAGCCTAGCCAAGGACAACTCCTTATTTGAACTTCAAAGCAATCCACCACAGGAGCAGCACAGCCGTTGGGTCGAACAGAACATCCTTTATTGTTCCTTTGAGATGGCCCCAACCTAGTTTCCACAAAGTCATGCTTTGAATTCCTTCAGCATTCTTACATTCCCTCATTAGTGGGTCTCTAGGGAAAACCTCCAACCTTTCAACATCCTGGGATCTCATTTCCAGAGATTCCAAAGATACAACTGCGAAGTCCACTCAAGTAGTTCTTGAAAAACAAAAGCTCATTTTTTTTATAAAGCATTGCTCTGCAGTGACAAATTTCACAATTATCTGTCTCTCCATATGTCTCTTTTAAGCTTGCCACCAAGCAGTTTCCTTTCAAGTGCCCATGAGTGATCATTTTTCTACTTGTCCTAGGCTGCTATGAAGAAAGAGAAGATCTGATGAGAGGTCCTCTAGATCTGAGAAATATGGAGATGAGATATGTATGGTTATTTTAGTGTTTAATTCTCTCTGTGTGTGGGGAGTGGGGGGGCGGTGCACATGAGTTTTAGGTGCCCTTGGAGTCTAGAAGAAAGCACTGGATTCCCAGAGGCTGGACTCACAGTGATTGTGAGCCACCCAATGTGGGTGTTAGGAACTAAATTCAGGTCCTCTGCAAGAGCAGTGAGCGAAGCATCTCCAGACCTTGGCGTTGATCTCTGTGGTCATTTTCAATGAACGAAGGCAATGCCAAGAGGAGGCTGTGCATCCACAGGTTACCGTAGATTCATTGAATTATAAGAGAGAGAGAGAGTCATGTTTCAAAGCACAGCCAGGAAAAAAAAGTCCCAGAATAGGAGTCAATGAATTGTTGAGGAAATATGTGTTGTTTGCTCTTTATGTTATGAAATTGTTCTTTATGAATTGCTCTTATGAAATTGAGCAAATTGATTATGTAACTTCTCTGAGCCAGGACTGTGTCCCTTTTGGCCCATGGCTGTGTACCTCAGCCTAGTCCTTAAGCCTTCTCCCTTAAGCCCAACACAGGCAAAGCAGCAGTAACAAATGTGCTTGACTTGCTAAGTTAAGAAGCCTGGGCCACCCTTCTCCTACCTCACATAGTCTGGCTTTGTGGAACCTTTGTGCCTGGCACATTAGTTTTTGTTTCTATTTTTGGTTTTGTTTTTTTTTTTTTAAGATTTATTTATTTATTATATGTAAGTACACTGTGGCTGTCTTTAGACACTCCAGAAAAGAGGGTCAGATCTCATTACAGATTGTTTTGAGCCACCATGTGGTTGCTGAGGTTTGAACTCAGGACCTTCAGAAGAACAGTCAGTGCTCTTAACCACTGAGCCATCTCTCGAGCCCTCTGTTTTTGTTTTTTAATCTCATCAATAAATTTATAGTAGTAAAATACTTAATTTGGGGGCTGGAAAGATGGTTCAGCAGCTAAGAGCACTGACTGTTTTTGCAAAGGATCCTGATCTGATTTCCAGCACCCACATTCTGGCTCACAACTAACTGTAACTTCATTTCCAGGAGTCCAATGCCTTCTTCTGGCCACCAGGGGCACTGCGCACATATAGTGCACATGCTGGGAAAAAACCAAACACAGAATAAAAATAAATGTTTAAAAATGTAAAACAAACAAACAAATGACCCCCAAATCCTTAAAATATCTAATGTCATGGCAGTGATGAGGCTGACTTAAAAATAAGAGAGCACTTTGTGGAGTGCCTTACTCGGTGTTGCATCCTGAGGGCCTGAGCTGGAAGGTTCTAGAACCTGGCAGTCAAGATCCCTTTTCCGCTTTCTGAGAGTCATGCATCTTCTTCTCTCTTCTATTATAGACGTGGAAACCTACGTGGCAGAGAAGCCAGGTATTTTCTCTTGTCTAAGGGACTGATTCTAGATCCTCTTGTGAATGTCCACGGACAAGTGGGAGCTCCTGAGCAGACATTTTCCGGCACACTTCGGAACTTTTCATAGCACTGTAGGAGCTGGCGGTTTCTGCCATATCAGTAAACCCTAAGTGAAGCATCACATATTGCCCAAGTACTTTCAGCTCCATATTGTATGTGTGAGAGCATTTGTTTCTCAGTGTGGAAAAGAACCATTTCCAGTGTGTGTTACAGTCTCATTAACCAAACCTACTGAACGCCGGCAGTTGTCTTTGCTAAGTGGAAATGTTAAAACAGGGTTCTCTGAAGTAATTGCTCTTTTGTAATCTTAGAAATATCTCAATGGTGACAGTTTGGAAACACTTTAGCTTTTAAATGCTGAAACCGAATGACAAATAAACCCTCGTGAATCATGTTCCAAAAAGGACAGTGAATATTATGCCTACAGCTGTTTGTGATATAATATCAAGATGAGAAACATGAACGTGTGAAACAGCAAGCCCGGGATGCTCTCTCTGCTCTGCACATTCTTCAGAGAGCTCTAACGTGAAGACGTCTTCGGTAAAATGGAGCCGCGGTATTTCATCCGATCATCATTTAGCCAAACCACAACAATACTCCTGGGGCCTCTTCAGCTTCACTGACAGCGCCTGTCATTTGAGTCGCTGCAAATGGGATCCTCCATGGTGAGACTAACTCCAGCTCTCTGTGGCCAGAAAAAAGCACGAATCTTTTAAAGAACAGACACATTTTGTTTGATTTTTAAAAGTTTTATTTTTATTTTCATGTGCATGAGTGTTTAGCCTTTATATATATGCACCCTGTGCATGCAGTGCCTGTGGAAGCCAGAAGAGGACACTATATACCTTAGAACTGTACTTCTTAAGGGTTGTGAGCAGCTATGTGCTTGCTGGGAATTGAGTTCCAATTCTCTGCAACAGCACCCAGTTCTCTTGAGCCACTTTTCCAGACTCAGACTAATTTTTTTAAAGATTTATTTTATTTTATTTTTGTGTGAATGATGTGTGTTTGCACACACGCGCAAGTGTGCACGGGCACCCGAGGAGAAAAGAACAGGGCATCAGATCCCTTGAAGCTGAAATACAGGTGTTTGTGAGCAGCCCAACATTTACACTGGGAATCAAAACTCAGGTCCTTTGCAAGAGTAGTATCTGCTCGTCACTGCTAAGCCATATCTTCAGCTGGTGAATACAGATAAATGCGATGTTTTATTTCTGATGTAAGAAGAGAGACTTGTTGTGTTGTTGATTTGTTGTGAGGGACTTTAAAAAATAAAATTGAAACAGACATGGACAAGCGCATATGGTACTGATTTGACTATGTACCTGAGCTCCTAAATTGCTGAAATTCCTGTTTACATCAAAGGTGGGTTTAAACAACAGAAAGTAGAATTATAACTTTTAAAAAAATCCATAATCTTAGTCAATAATTTATTGGCAGAATTCCCCCAGCAACTTAAATTTTTATGAGAATAATAACAACTACCATATGCAACCAACTTATTCCGTACAAGGTTAGGTTGCCTTAAATGTTGTATCTGATCGAGTCTTCATGACCATCTCCGGAGATGCTCACTCTTCCATTCTGAAGTACAGAGAATAGGTTCTGGACGGTTACTGAGAAGGCTTCCAGCTCAGGATTGCCTGACTCAAAATACCTTCCCTGTCCACCATGGAAGCTCACATGCATTTCACACCCGCCTAAGGAATCAATGAGGGCTAGGGATGTAGCTCAGTTGACAGAGAGCCTACCTAGCCTGCACAGGACCTTGGCGTTTATCCCAAACCAGCACAAGAGGGGTAGTAGAGCACTCAGGAAGCCTCAGCACTCAGGAAGTAGAGTCAGGAGGATCAGAAGTTCAAGGCCATCCTATACCTACAGAACAAGTTTGAGGCCATATTGGGATATATGAGATCCTGGATTCAAAAAAAAAAGAAAGAAGGAAAAAGAGGAAAAAAAGAAAAGAAAAAAGAAAAAGAAAGGAAGGAAGGAAGGAAGAAAGAAAGAAAGAAAGAAAGAAAGAATGTTCAAGTGGTAAAGAGCTTGCTGCTTAGTATACATTGGAGCTTTAGAACTGATGTATGAAAAGCTGAGCATCATGCTTTAAGTCACTGTGCTGGGGAAGAGACAGTAGGATCTTTGAGGTTTAGTGGTTGGCCAGCCTAGCCTAATTTGTAAGCTCCAGGCCTATGAAAGCATCTAAAACAAACAGGATGGTACCCAAGGAACACTGTCACAGAGTTCTGGTCTATGTGCACACAGATTCATGCTCACTAGCACATGTGTATATGCATGGGTGTGCTCATGTGTACACACACACACACACACACACACACACACACACACACACAATTGGCAAGAACCTGGTTACTCATACCTGTCATTAGAGTTTTAGGCTGTGAGTATATATTTCATTTGGCTCTCTTCACCCTCTGCCTGCTTTTTGAATGGGTCCTCAGTGGGCTGGGTTGAATTGGGATTGTGTGTGTTTTCTGAAACCAAGCATTTGTGCCTCTCCAGGTTCATCAGAAATGGCATCTCTCCTGGGTGTCACATCCTCCCCAGGAAGCCTCCCTGTTCCCTGTTTCTGACTGGCCAACAAATCCCTGCTAATCTGGGAGGTCTTCCCCCCACCCCAGCCCCAAGCAATGCTAATGGAGGGCAGTGAGCTTTGATCATAGACATATGCCCTGTGATAGATGCTCGCTGGGGTGACATACTTTCCCCACTTGACTCAGAAGTGGGAGGGGAAGGAAGGCGGGAGGTGTCAGTTCAAGGCAGCTGTGGATGGGTTAGCTCCTGTCAGCTGGCTCTGTCACCCTTTCTGACATGCCCATTCATCAGGTGGGACCTTTCTCCATATCCAGAAAGTATGAGTCCCTCGGGAGATGTGGTTAGAGCAGAGTGGGTGGAATACCACCTGAGCCTCACTCCAAGCTTGTTTATATGAAAACTGTTCCCACGGTATTCTGGTTCAAGATCTTTCAAGGGAGGCAGGTTTAAGTCAATAGGGGCTTCAGAATGAGAGTGTTCTGGTAGCAAGTCTGAGAGAGAGAGAGCACTCCACGGTAGATGGATCCCACGGGCTGTAGTTCATGGTTTTTCCTGCTTCTTGAATTCTCCCTAGGCTATCAGGTTTTAGGGAGTTTCCTTTAGAATAGTGCAGCATCTGGATTTAGGTTCTGTAAGTTCTCATTATCCTTGCCTCAGTAAAACTACTTATTTCACCAAGCAGTCCTTGATTCTAGAAGTGGCCTGCGGGCCACTTCCTCCAGGGGTCCCTACCAAAGCTCAGGCTAATCTCTGCTTCCCAGTACCAGGGGAGGTGCCCAGGTTTACTTATAATCCACATGAAATCATAGCTGTGCATGAGAGCTAATCATGAGGGCAGCGATTCAGATAAGCATGAGTGGGACAGTTAAGTGGGCCCTGAGTGGGACAGTTAAGACAAAAGTAAACACATATGTACTCGAAATCATAGCCTTTAACCAAAGAAAACAGATGCTTAGGGTGTTTACTGATGGAAGAGGCTGTGTGGTTTATATTGGTAATCTTGGCGATAGCTTCTCTTTCTATCAGCAATAAGTTTTACCCCAATCAATCCCGTCAATCAGTCACTCAATATTGAAGTCTTAAGCCTGTGGTTGTTTAGGTGTTAGAAAATTCAGTATGTCAGAACACTGAGCAGAAGTTTAAGTTACCAAAGTTGAAACACCAAATGGTTTTATACGTATGTATACATGTATGTATGTATGTATAGTGTGGCATCTGGGGAAAGATGGCAAAGTGCTATAGCTGGGTCCTCACTGTGGTCTGGTTGGCTCCAACGACTACTATTCATGTTGTGTGAATAAGCTGAGCTCATGGTGTTCAGTCTACCAGGCTTGGACCACAGAGGGGAGCACGGATCTCTCCAGTCTCTCTGGAACCTCTTCTCATTGTCTCCCAAGAGTGAGGAAAGGCACAGTGACTTGGTTGAGTAAGAGCTGATGAAAGAAGGGGTTGGGTCAAAGTCCTGGTCCTTAAAAGCTGACATTTAGAAGACCATAATATGGGTCTGTATTCATTACCTTTCTCATTGTTGTTATCAGATACCTCATCACGAACTCTCTGGTTATCACCGAACAAGAGTAGCAAACAAGGCAACAAGATGCCCCAGAGTGCGGTCTATCTTCCCTTTTCATTTACAGGCCTATATTAGAGACTTTCAGCTCTTTTAGTCTTTTGATTTATATGAGGCACCAACATGCTCTATCCATATGGACAAACTATTTACCTCTGCCTTCAGACTAGAAACCACCCCGTGTGCTGGTAGTGGTGAGTGGATATGGTCAGTCTCCTACAGGGCTCCTAGCCTCTTGTATGTACTCAGCGAATTTGCACCCACTGCAGGAGCTTGGGCATTAGATGCTCTTGTACTGTGAAATAATACTATGTGCTTTACCTTATTATGAAGGTGACTCTGAAATATTAATGATATGTCCTTAATAAGACTACAAATATATGAAAGAAAGAGTCAAGCCCATCCATCTGGTGGTAACCAGAAAAAGCTACTAAAAATCTTACATTTTCATACTGTTCCCAATAATAAATACACGTGGGAGTAAATACCTATTTTGTGAAAGTACATTGTCCTTGTTTATTTTGCTCATATACAATTTTAACTTAAATACATGGCAAAACATCATCAATGAAACCATCAAAGAATGCATATCTGCCGCACAGTGGATGTGGATTGATTTATCTCTCCTCCTCCAAATATAAATGTCTGGTCATTTTTTTCAATGATGAACATCTGTGTAGGAAAGGGTCTCTCAATACTGTTCTAGAGACCTTGGTATTTGGGCTCATGGAAATGTCTATGATTGATGAAGACGATGCTAAGAATTAGAAACTGAAGACCCTGGTACCCAGCAGTTCTCAGGCTGTTTGTGAGCCTTCAAAAAACAGTGACTTCTGAGGCCAAACTGTGTGTTGAGTCAGGGCTGGAGAGAAGTGATTGGTTTGGAATTGACTTATATCTCCAGGGACCCTTAGAGTAGAATGACCTCAGCCTAGGACATGCTTCCTGGAACGGTGACTCTCGAGGGGGTTAACCCACAATGTCTTCCAGAGAGTGAAGACATCACCCCAGAGCACAGATTGGCTTTCTATTGAAGCCAAGCAAGCAGGGAGAGTGAGGGGGAAATCGGAGAATGAATGGCTATGCGAACCAAGCTTCATATACTTGGTGTCTTGAGGAGAAGCTGCTGGGGGTTCATGGTACCCACAGCTTAGGAAAGGAAGCCAGCAATTGTTAAATGTTCTGGCAGTGTTCTCTCAACTCTCAAAATTAATCTTCAGGATGTGGAGGAGGAAATGGAATCATCAGAACAGGGTCACTTCCCTAAGGCCAGCTGACAGCTGAAGAACTAAGATTAATTCGGACTCTTGCCTTTCTGGACTTTTCTGTCAGACTGGGTTGAGAAATTTGAGAAGTGTCCATGAGCTTCAGTGAAGTGAAAACTGATACTTATTAATTTTGAGGATAATGAGTTAGTAACATGTGTCTGAGAGCTAAAAGTCATGGGAGTGTGAGGTGTCAACTCATGCTTCCTCAGTCCATGAAGTCAACCATTCCCTCTTCAGACCAGAAACCTGGCCGTGTCTGGGAGTGCAGCCATGGGGAGAAGATGGGTTGGGTTCTGACTTCCATGGGTTCCTGTCCTCTTCTCTGATCTCAGTGAATTCACAACAGTCATGAGATCTTCTCTGAGCTGAGCTCAGGGAAGAAGCGCTGGGATGCAGAAAAGCTACAACTTCTCTCAAGTTGCAGCTGGTCCATATCCTGATGTGTAGCTGAGAGTTACATTCTAGATGACCCCAAGGATTCCAATGTCCCAAGAGATGGGCTTAGTCTCTAGGTATGGGGATTCTGTTTTTCCCCTTCAGCTACTGTCCTCCTTCTGGAGGGGTTAGGAGCCAATTAGGGAAGGGTACAGAACCAGATAGTAAATATTCAGACTTTGTAAAAAAGAATAAACAACACAGAAAAAAAATAAACAAGGCTGTGCTAAAACAAAGCGTTGCTTAGCTGGTGGGTTGTAGTCTCCTAGGTCCTTCTGCACTCTGGCAGACTTGCTGAAGTCCCCAGGTGAGCTGGAGATGTGGCTCAATTGAGAGTTTGCCTTCTACTCACGAGACCTTGGTTCTATCGCTAAGATGGCACCAACCAAGCATGGTGGCATAATCTGTTATTCAAAAAACCTTGGGGGTGGAGGCAGGAGGATCAAAAGTTTAATATCATCCTTGGCTACAAAGTGAGTTCCAAGTCAGCCTGGGCTACATGAGATTTGGTTACAAAACAGTATCCTCTCCCCTCAACCCCGCAGTGATGTATCACCTTATCTCTACTAAGATGGCTACCATCAAAAGAGTAAAAATATACATGAGGCCCTGCGTCCAGTTCCCAGCTTCTGAAAAAAACAAAGAAACAAAACACCAAAAATAAAAACTGAGAAAAAAAATCAAATATTGGAGAAGATGTGGAAAAAATTAGTGTATGAAAGTAAAAGTGCGCCTTCTCTTAAAATCAACACAGTAGTTCTTTATATAGTTAAAAACAGGGCTATCTTATAAGATTAATTATATAGCTACACTCGTAGATTCTTCCCCACAGTCAAAAGATCCAGGAACAAGCAACTCAAATGTCCCCACCCCCATCCCAACAGAGGTACAGGGAGGCACGCGGTGTGGTATGCCCATTCAGTGGGATTCTGACACATGATACAAAATGGACATTACTCAAAATAAAATAAGCTAGATGCAAAGTGTAAATACTGTATATAAGATACTGAGACAAAAAAAATAGAGTGGTGGTTTCTGGAGGCTTGAGGGAAGAAGAATGGGGAGCTATTAGTCAATGGGGGTTGAAGTTTCAGTTCTATGAAGTAAAACACACCCTAGAGATGAAAGCGGGTAGTGGTTGTGCAGCATTAGGAATGCACTTACTGTCACTGAGATATACACATCAACTGTTAACACCGTAGACTGTGTGTTATATGTGTTTTACCTCAATTAAGAACAGGAAAAGCTTAAAGTCATCTTTAGAGGCTGAGGAGACGGTTTAGCCCATAGACTGCTGTGAGCAAGTATTGATCTCAAGTTCGGATCCCTAGCACCCCTGTAAAAAAGCTGAATGTTGCAGTACATGCCTGCACTCTCCCAGCACGGGGAGGCGGAGGCAGGAATGCTTTCGTGTCTTCTGGCCAGATCGTCTTCCTGGATTGGAGAACTTCAAGTTCAGTGAGAGATCCTGATTGAGCAAGAACACACCATGCTGATCTCTGGCCATTACACACATACTTGCTTATATTTGTACACACACACACACACACACACACACACACACACACACACACACACAGAGAGAGAGAGAGAGAGAGAGAGAGAGATACACACACACACAGACATACATACACTACATACACACACACACACAGAGAGAGAGAGAGAGAGAGAGACATACACACACACACACACACACACACACACACACAGAGAGAGAGAGAGAGAGAGAGGCAGGCAGACACACACACACACACACACACACACACACACACACACACACACACACACAGAATGATGAACACTCAAATGTTGAAAAGCTGAGCATGCCTTTGGCCTGAGCTGTTGTTAGAGGCTGAGGCAGGAGGATTGCTTGAATTTAGGAGTTTGAGTCCAGCATGGCCAGTATAGCAAGACTTGATCTCTGTATGGGGCGGGGGGGGGGGGAGAAGAAAGGAAGCTGAGGCACAGGAGCAGGATTTCTCCAGATGGACACAGTGACCTGCTCATCTCAAGGAACAGTCTTGGCTGGAAAACACTTGAAGCGGCTAATAAGGGCCTGGCATTGTGCAATGCACTGGGCTGTGGCAGGAAGCAGGGTAGGTCGCTGTGTCAGGGTGCTCCCATTCCTAGGCTGCAGGGCGAAAACACAAAATCAAGAGCAAAACATGGTATGTTTTGAAGCAGGGAGGGATCTAGAGGGAATTCAGGCGACATTAGAGGAAGGGGCTGCAGCAGCAATGCTGTGTGATTAGAGAAGAAGCAACTTAGTGACACTCAGGGGATGCCTTCCCTTCCCCTCCCCTCCCCGCCTCTTCTTTCCTTTCCCCTCCTCTCCCCTCCTCTTCCCTCTTCTCTCCTTCCCCCTCCCCCTTCCCTAATTACCCTCCCCTTCCCTAACTTACCCTCCCCTCCCCTAACTTACCTCCCCTTCCCTAACTTACTCTCTCCTCTACTCCCCTCCTCTTCCCTTCCCTTCTCTCCCCTCCCCTTCACTAAGTAACCCTCCCCTCCCTTTACCTTTCTCTAAGGCCCCTCTCCTCCCCTTTTCCCTTTCATCCCCTTCTCCCTCCCCTTTTTTCATTTCTCTCCTTCTTTCATAAATGGACTGTGAAGCTTCAGCTGCAACTAAGGAGGAAGAGACCACAATAAAAGGAGGGAAGGAGACAGCCACTGCACGAGACACCAGTGGACAGAGCTTGAAGAATGGGAGGGAGGCTGGGAGGCCATGTGGGGTGTGAGAGGCATGGGGAGGGCTAGCAGGCAGGGTCCAGAATGGGAGCTCTATTCCAGGGGCTATGAAGAGTTCTCCATCTAGCCTCCAGCCTCCCCACTTCTTCCCTTCCAATCCCTCCCTAGGGAAAGCTCCCAAGGGAACGCTCCCTAGGGCTGGTCACTGTTCACCTCTGCAAACCATTTCTGTTACCCATATGGAAAAAATCTAGCCAGCATATTTGAGAAGTTATACGATGTACATAGTTTTTCAATGTTTCTTATAGGGACCATAAACTTTCAATTTTATGATGAGTTAATATTGATTCCAAGCTGTAAACAGCAGGGCCAGTTTGATTAGAAGAGTGACAGTTTAGTACCAAACAGGGGATAAATGCTTTCCCTTCTGGCCCTTCCCTCTTTTCCCTCCCTTTCCTGCCCCTTCCCGCCCGTTTCCTCCTCCCTCCCTCCCTCCCTCCCTTCCCCTCCTTCCCCTTCACTTCTTTTTCCTTTTCTCTCCTTCTCCTTCCTCTCCCCCCCCACCCCCCCACCTCCGTCATCAATGTACTCAGATCTGATGCCCAGCTCACCCTTGGAGGTCAGCAGCTTCCATGCACCCCTTGGAGCTCACATCCTGAAACCAGGGACAGATTCCAGTTTGGTACTGACTTTAAATTTAGCCAGGCACCCCACATCAGAGTATCCTGGGTGGAAAAGGACTCCTGAAACTCACTAGAAGTCAACTGATCCCAGCTCCTTCCCTCCCCTCCCCAGCTTCTCTCCAGGAGCCTGATATTTGCAGGGCCCACAACAGGAAGGGGCTGGAAGCCAGGATCAAAAAGATGAGGAGAGATACCTTCCCGGCAGATATGAACTCACATTCTAAATAGAAACAGTATTGAAGGGAGAAAAAAAACCCTCAAATCACTCCCCCAAATGCCAAACATCCCCTCTAACAGGAAATGATAATCAGCTTTAGGAAAGTTCCTCAGAGAGTACACTGGGACAGCTGAAAACTTGGTGTGAGGCCATCCGGTGAGCAGAGGAGGACCTGGAGGCGGATTGAGAAGCTCCCCTGCCCTGGACATCTGGGGTTGTGCTCATAATTCTGAAACTTTCCGTGACATCCCAGGAAGGCAGAAATGTCAGTGGCTTGCACATGTAGTCAGGTGAAGGGGAGGTTGGACATCAGACCTTTCGCTTGGTGAGCGCTCCAGTCAGAAGCTGTACGAGGCGCACATTCCCTGTGTTGGATGTTTATTGAGTCAGTCCTATAGGCTGCCCAGGACTGTAACTTTGGGAATGTTCTGCTTCCAGATTGAAAAGTGTCATGCAGCTGCGGATCAGAGTGACCTGCCCTTTGCAGGAGGGACAGAGAAATGACTGATCTACATCACTTGCCCCGAAGTCTGAATCAAGAACAGAGTAACAAAAGTCTGGAGGATTGGAGGAGGAGACTCTATGGTCTTTGGAGACTCCCCAGCAGAGGCTACTGCCTGGAACCTTGGGGCAGTTGGTACTTAAAGCAGCCTAGTCCTCCCTAGTCTCTGAGCTGCTGCAGGATCATCTGATGGCTTGCAACCAAGGACCTTTGATGTTACAAGGTGGCCAGGAGGAAGGAGCTGGGTAGAAATGAGAGCTTCTGCATATAGAGTAAAGCACAGCCTCACTAAGCTGCAGTGTACGTTTATTACACTCAAAACCTCTTTTTCCCTCCTTAGATCTTCTTGCTTAAATTATGCAAATAGCTCTCTTTTGTTTTCCTTGTTTTCAGTTTCTCTTATTGTCTCCCAGGAGATTGCCAGCATCATTACTTAGACTGTTTTCCAACTTCTCTGAAACTGTCAGCATCCTTAGCCCAGTAGATAAGGTCTGCCAACATCTGGTACCATTCTGACCTTGTAGCCTGCTCCTTACATCCTTAGATATCCAAGTAGAGATTGAATGGGATAACTTGTCTTTTCTTAGCATTAACGGTAAGGGCCTGCGTCAGTGCCTGTACATGCCCCGCCCTCTACCAGGACTACCTCCCCAGGCTTCCATGTTCTCTGGAAGTTCTGTTTCCTTGTGAAGAATTCAGTTGGAATAGAATCGTGAGTGTGAAGCCATTCCTAGCCATCTAGCAGGAAACATGACGGTCTCCCTCTGCACTCCTATAGTTCCATCTTGTACAGTTATTTATTGCTCTGTCTTGACCTTGAGCTGGCACTGCCCACATAATATACTCCCCGTGTATTCTCAGGAGTCCACTCAGGAGTCTGTGGAGGTCAGAATAGGTGTCAGATCCCCTAGGACTGAAGATATAGAAGGTTGAAGACATCACATGGGTGTTGGGAATTGCAAGAGCAGCAAGTGGTCTTAACTGCTGAGCCATCTCTCTCCAGGCCCGCCCCTCCCCCATGTGCCTTTTTGAATATGTCTCAGTGATAGTCTTAGATTGGTATTGATGGAGAAGGCATGGAAATCAAAGAAAGCAGAAGAGGGCAGGCATCTCCAGAAGCAATCAGAACAACCAAAGGACACCCATCTCTCTGTGGGAGTGGAGGTAGGACACCAACCCCTCAGCTAGGGCCTGTACTTCTTTCTCAAGGCTTCATAGCAGGCAGTATTAAACAAATTCATTCTGAGTGACTTATCTAGGCTATGGGTTATTAGTTGAGTTAGTTTCACCAAAGGCCAGCCATCCCACCTGCAGACTCCTTCTGAGTTTGCTTAGCAGGGCGTATCACTCACATGGCTACTTCTCCTCCTCCTCTCTGGGCTGCTGCCTCTTACCATGGCCCTCCCAGTCCCTAGCACTGTGACTAGCTTGTGGAAGAAAAGAGGCATACAGTTGAGTGAGTGTCCTTGTCCTTCTGTGCTCCTTCTGGGGCGAGTCCTGATTCAGATCCTCTCCTGGGGTTTATGCAGCAGTAGAAAGGCTCTCTTCATTCCCCCAACAATATAGTTAAGTGTCTGAAAGCTACAGCACACCCCAAAAACTGTTCCACAAAACACTTTTTCTTCTCCTTGCCAAGTATGACGTCAGAGCCGGCATTTCCTCCCCTGACCCCCTTTAATGATGTGTATGTGTACATGTGAGTGTGGAAACTCAGGGATGATGGGGGGATCATCCTCATTAGTTCCTCCACTTTCTTCGACGAGGCAAGATCTCTCGGTCAAACCCAGAGCTCATCCGTGTGCCTCCTTCTGCTGTCTGGCTCACTGTGGGTACACCCTGTTTCTGCCTTTAGAGGTTGGGATAACAGGTAGTTCTCTCAGTCTACCTGGCATTTACATGGGCTCTGGGGAACTGAACTCCTTCCTGTCCATATGCTTGGGAGGAAAGTGCTTAACCACTGAGCCATCTCCCTAGCCCCCAAACTTGCCCTTCTTTTCCTTCTGGTCTGGAAATAGATGGCTCAGGAAAGGCCTCCGCAGACTTGCGACCTATAGCCTGCTCATTTCTCGTTTTCCCATGAGTCCACCCTTTCATTGGAAGGTCCTCTTATATCATAGCTGAAGTGCTGCCCTTGGGTTCCCTTTGGGGTGCATGTCTCAATGACGCTCCTGGTCTCTGGAGGCTAGATAGAGAATGAGGGTGGAGGAAGGAGTTCTTGGGTACCAGTGCACAATCAAGAAAGGTAGTGTGAACCTCAGGTGTGTATGACCCTTCACTTTATAAACAGGAGAATGGCACGAGGGAGCTAGATTAGGTCCAGGGTAGGCCCCTCCATGCCCGGCTCTGAAGAGTGTCCTCTTCTGGCTTTATTCTAGAACTCGGTAGACCCGTCCAGAGACTAGGCAGGAAAAGCCCTGCCTTGGCTTCTTCAGCTGCTTCCTGCACCACAGTGAGCAGAGCATCTGCAGCTAGAGAGCCAAGCACTGGAACCCTGAGCGCTTCAGGGATGCCAGTGACTCCTGATGCCACCCTGGCCACAGCGGACGGGATAAAAGCAGCCTCTTTGCAGGCTGTGGAGTTAATCTTGTGTTTTTTCTTTCTTTAATATTTCGCCTGCTTGCCTGTTTGGGAGGAGAGAGAGAGAGAGAGAGAGAGAGAGAGAGAGAGAGAGAGAGAGACTGAACTACATAATCTAAGGCAAATGCTTGGTTATGGAGGTGTAGAAGCTTCTCTTCCTCAGTGTAGGTTTGCTTCCCTCCCAATCAACCCAGGCAGGTGGGCAGGACCGCGGAAGGCCACACGCACACGTACCTCTTTGAACTGAGCAAAACTGGTGGTTGGCACTTTAAAGGAGGCAGAAGACTCTCTGCTAGAAGGCTCTCAAATGGGCTCCTGCACACAGCTGTGGCCAAGCTTTTGAAATATTTGCAGCCTCTGTCTTCCTGCTGTGAGAGCTTTGGCCGGCAGCTCAGGCTCTGGGAGCTGTTTGCTATTCTGGGCAGTGGGTGTGCAGATGAAAGGGCAGATGGGTTGGGGAGGACTCATTCCCCAAACGCCCATAAAATTTTTGATCTTTGGCCCCTGCTGTAAAATGATTCTGGGAATGTGCTCAGCTGGGAGGGCTCAGGGCACCAAGATGGGGACTCTTGTGGCTTCTGGCTAGAGCCATAGGCCACTCTCAGTGACTCCGAGGATCTGGAAGGTGTTGGGAAACAGGCTGCATGTAGATGATTGATTCAAAGATGTAAATACCCCACCCATTAGGAAAAGGAAATTTTGCCTGTGGGTGTGCTTTGCTTTACTTCCTGGGCTCCGGAGAGTCAGGGCCTTTGACTAGCTGGACAACTGGACATACGGCTCAGTGGTTAAGCACTTTTCTCCCTGAGCCTGGGGCTCAGCCACTGCCTCCCTTCCCATCTTAATTTCTCAACCTGGAAGATGAGAGCTTTTGGGCCATTTGTTCTAGAAGTTACCTTCCCAGCTGCAGTTACCTTTTCTACTGCCGTAGAGTCCAAGAGGCAGTCTGGAAAGATCTTCACACAGCCCTGTGTTCTCGTGATTTCCAGCTTTTGAATCAGTTAGTAACAGTGCTTCCTGAGGGTTGTGGACTTGAATTTAGAAGCTAGAGCAGATTTAATCCCAGGCCCAGCCTGTTGGGTGTGTATTGATCATCTCTTTGAGTCTCAATCTTCTTGTCTGTAAAGTAGTTTATGGCCTTCTTCCCCCGTGGCGAGGTGACGTAATGGCCGTCGGTAGTGGCTCAGCCTCCGTGCTCTCCCTTGGCAAAGCTGCCCTGCTCCTAGCCCCAGCAAACCTGGGTGGGCTCAGCAAGGCAGAAGGCTTCCTAACTGGGGCTTCCTGGGCCCATGATTGGGTGGCACAGGCTCTCCCGGACAGCCTAGACTATCTGCAGCAGGTGGAGCAGAGGGGCGTGACCTAAAGGGGAGATGCTCTGAACAGCTCGGCTGCTGCTCAGAGCCTCAGATCTAGAGGGTGTAGGCAGAGGCTATGCAATGGGGGTTACTGCCATGCACATCGGGTGTGTGTGTGTGGCAGGGGAACAATGGGAAGATGGTGGTGTTTGGAGTCAGGGTAAGCTAAGACTGTTAAATTTGACTGTGTCTCAATATTTAGTAATTTACAGTGTTCTGCTAGAGGTAAATAAATGAATGTTTAATGAGTAAAGGAAGGGGTATATGGAAGAAAGATAAGCTCAATTTACTTCTCTGCCACAAGAAATCTGGCGTTTGTGATTTCCTCATTTGTAAAGTGTGGATAATATTTACCACAGAGTTGTTAAGACAGTTCACCCACCGTGATCAATGTTTCCACCAGTTTATCTATCCTCTCCTTCGCCTCTCTTTTCCTCTACCTCTTTTTTTTCTAACTCCCTCTCCCTGTCCATCCACCCATCTATCCAGCTAGCCAGCCACCATTTGCACACCTGGAACAATAGCAATAGCAACAAAGTCATAGCCGACAGTTTTTGTCAATGATAAGAGAAAATGAGTGTGGACATGGAGACAGATGTCACTAGGTAGGAGTCCAGCTGTAGTCTTGAGACAGTGCCACTTTCATGATGTTAGCCAGTGAGGGGAAGGCTTCCAACTGCATTTTAATGTACAGGGGATAATGATTCTCTGGGTTAATATATTTTCTTGCCCTTGTTTTCCAACATTTTGTAGACTTACTTATTTTATGTATATGAGTGTTTTGCCTTCCTGTGTGTATATGTCCTACATGCCTGGTGTGAGTGGAGGCCAGAAGAGGGTCTTGGAACTGAAGTTACAGTTCTGAGCTGACAAGCAGGTGCTGGAAACAAAACCTGGGTCCTCCTCAAAGCAACAAAGGCTCCTGACCGCTGATCCATCTCTCCAGCCCCTCAGTGTTTTGTGTTTTTTGTTTTAGAAGAAGAAATAATAACAAAATAACCTCAGGAAATTTTCTTTGTGCTCTGGATTGTATCTAGAATATTCCCTCTTCATCCAAAAAAATCTCATTGTGGATCATGAAGGAGTTACAACTAGCACTCATGAGTCAATCATGGACTGTATGAGAAACATCCAACTTATTTCTTATGACCTATCTTCTAAGTCAAAACATCTAGCAGTTTTATTCCTCTGAGATGTGTACAAATCTGTGTTGTTTTAAAATTGTGTGTGTGTGAGTGTATGTGTGTGTGTGTGTGTGTGTTTACAACTTGCAGGAGTTCTCTCCTTTCACCATGTGGAGCCTGAGGATTGAACTCAGGATGTCAGGGTTTGCAGCAGGGACCTTCACTCGCTAAACCATCTCACTGGCCCCAAATCTTATACTCTTAACAGTATTAGTTGGCATGTCTTTTGTTGACAGCTGTGGTTAGCACAGTAATTATTATACACCTACCATGTGCTAGGGGTGATGCTAGGTCATGAACAAGAAGACATAGGCTTTGTCTCCAAGGAACCACAATTAGGGAGACAGACATATAGAGAGGTCATTAGAACAGTAGTGATTACCCTATACAAGAGCTGGTTGCTTTTAATAACCATGGAAAGGAGATTCTTTTGGGTTTCTATGAAATAATCCACAAGTGCAATCATTCAGGGCATACTCAGGGCAGAAGAGCAAAGCAGAACTGACCTCATATTTTGTGCCAATGTGGGTATTTTGCAGACGATTTTAGGCCCAGTTTCCCAGCCTCTGAGAGATAGTACGTTCCCATTTTGCAGCAAGGGTAATCAAGGCATGAAGAGATGGATACAGCAGGCTCCCCTCATTGCAGACCTGTGCTCTAAGACCCCTTTGTATGTCTGAAGCTGTGGCAGAACCAAACCTAGATACCCTGTGTTCTTCTTGTCCATACACCACTCTCTTAGAGTTTAATTTATAAATTGGTTCAGTCAGAGTTTAAAAGGAATAACAACAAAATAGAACTATTGTAACGATGCATACACGTGCACACATACACACACACATGCATGCACAGATATGCACCCACCTGCAGGTCCTCACTCTCCATCTCTCTGTCTGTCTGTCTGTCTGTCTCTCCCTCCCTCCTTCTTTCCCCCATCCCTCCCTCTTTCTATCTCTCTCCCTTTCTTCTCCTGTCTCTTCCCATGTGATACCCTGTGCTGTCTTGGGACTCTATTAGAAATAAGGCAATTCCCTGATGTGGCCTGTTCACGTTGCCCCTCTATCACTGTGAACCATTTTCCTTTATAGTTTACCCAGCCAGTGGTATTACATCAATAGCAGGAGAAAACAGGCTGATACGGGTGTGTAGTTTATACGGAGGTGGGATGAGTCATGGTCTGGACAAGATGGAGAGGAATGGCGTGAGATAAGGCATGTGTTTTAAAACACATTGTATTGTTTTATTTCTTGAACATTCTATTGAGTATTTTTGACTGCCCATGACTGTGGGTGACTGAAACAACAGAGACCACAGGCAAGGAGACAACTGCAATTAGCACAGGGTCTTAAAGCACTGGAGAATACCCAAATCTTGCTCCTCCTATTATGCTACTACAATAAATTGAATAATATACCCCCCAATTTTTTTCCAACCCTGGAATGCCTTTTAAAAAAGTCCAGATGTTTTGAGTGAAGCAGTTGGTGTAGTCCATAGCTGGGGCAGGAGACTGGCAGCCACGCTCCAGCTCTATTTGAAGTGAGCAGATGCTCTGAATGTTCCTACTGCATCTTGGCATTAGGAGAAGGTCACTCTGGCTTCACCGTCACTGGGCCTGGTCCCACACTGCCTTCACACTGCCGTGACTGAATCCATGGCAGGAGAAACCAGGTGCATGGAAGATTTATTTTGGCTCCTGGTTTCAGGGGATTTCAGTCCACCACAGCGACAGTGGGAGAGGCATGGTGGAGCAGCTCTGACTGCTAGCAGGAGCGTGAGGCGGCAGCTGCTTACAGAACCCACAGCATGGTCTGGGGAGATCTACTTCCACCAGCCAGGCCCTGCCTGCTCAAGGCTTTACACTCTTCAAAAAGGCACCAGAGCCGGGGAAAGTTGCTCATAACATGAGCCTGTGTTTCCGGGCACACGTGAGTGGGGGCTGGGGTCATTTCAGTCTCAAACCTTATCGGTGAGTGTTCCAAGAGTGCCTTTTCATCTATGTGACAAGCAGATTCCTCATCTTAAAGCAGGATTCCTCATGGAATCGCTGTGGAGTGTTTGAGCTAGCACTGGTCATAAACTGTTGACCTTTGTGTTTTCCCTCTCTTGAATACTTCCAAGATGTAGCTCAGAAGCAAAGGATCGTGTGAAAAGACTTAATGGAAGATGGGCAGTGGTGGTGCACGCCTTTAATCCCAGCACTTGGGCGGCAGAGGCAGGTCTGATCTACAGAATGAGTTCCAGGACAGCCAGGGCTACACAGAGAAACCCTGTCTCAAAAAACAAAACAAAACAAAACAAAAGACTTAATGGAGAACTTCAGCATTGCAGTTTTGTGGGGCCAGTTTGCTGCATTGGTAGGGTTAGCACAAGTGCTCATTGGAAATTTTAGGGTCCTTTAGGTCACCTCTAGGTTTTCCTAGTGTGCGTTTCCTAGGGTGTATCAGAACAGTACGATGCCACTCATTAACGAACATTTATGCACGCGCAGCACTGGTTAAGTGCCACACCCTACCCAGCACCACAGTTTCCTGGACATCTCATTTCTTTATCACCTTATAACACTGCTGTGGTGCATATCAAGGACTTAGGTGCCCCAGAGGCTGTCCGTGAGTGGGGATTAGGCCTCTCCCACTCCCCCCATCTCTAGGGTGGCTCTAGGTTCATCTGACTCCAAAAGGAACCTTGCAGATATTAACCTTCCTGATTCCTCTAGTCAGATTTGGGCTTTGTGGTT